>CABHPH010021490.1:5135-26927 GCA_902168325.1 Peromyscus nudipes | reverse complement strand
GTTTTTCGAGACAGGGTTTCTCTGTGTAGCTTT
Organism: Peromyscus nudipes; assembly: GCA_902168325.1. NCBI lineage: Eukaryota > Metazoa > Chordata > Mammalia > Rodentia > Cricetidae > Peromyscus > Peromyscus nudipes. The sequence goes on along the minus strand of CABHPH010021490.1, from coordinate 26,894 downwards.
GCGCCTTTCCTGGAGCTCACTTGGTAGCCCAGGCTGGCCTCGAACTCACAGAGATCCGCCTGCCTCTGCCTCCCGAGTACTGGGATTAAAGGTGTGCGCCACCACCGCCCGGCAACACAGCCAAATTTTAACAGAAAGAAAAGTAAGTTTGAAGTTGGAGAGGGTGAGATTTTGGGGATGTAAATATATATATATAAACTAAGAGTAGGGCTGTAAGATGCAGCAAGGCTACCCTAGACAACCAGAGCTAAGGAATGGTAATATGTAGTCAGTTATGAGAGAGAGAACAGTTATTGAACTACTAGAGCTACAGAATAAGTTGAGATAATAGTGTTGTAAAAGTGAAGAACAGAACAATGGTCATCAGAGCCTTAGAAGCATGTAGAACAAGGAGATAGAGAGAGGTTGGCTCATAGGCAGGAGTGCATTTGGATAGGGAAAATCAGCTATGGTTGACATCACCTAATTCAGTATCTTAAATAGCTAATCGAGAGGACTGCAAATGTTTCTAACAAAAAGACATGCTAGATGTTGAAGGTGATAAAAATGACAACTTCCCTGATATGATCGTTACATACTCTATGTCACATTTTAGTCTGTAAATATGAACAATTACTATGCTTTATATGAAAAGAAATCTAGTTTTAAAGAAGGTAACTATGATTTTAGGCCACACCAAAAGAAATATTTTTTGCCTTTGTATGTATTTATAATAGCACTGAGCAGAGAAGAAAATACTCCTACTTCCTCCAATATTTGACAAATAATCCCTATTTTAGACATGGAAAAATTATGGAGTGATGGTTTCCATTATGCAGACAGTCTTCCCTGGTAAATGGGAGTTTTAAAAAGATAAATGTCTTTGATATCTGTGCTCACATAATTTCTAAACAGCACAGTCATATTTAGAAAATGCATTTGTCATAATTTTACACAAAAACAAGTCTGTGATTATCTACCACAATATAAAAAAAAGTCAGGACACACTGATGTTTGAGATGCAAGAGATTTTCTATTGTCTTGTCCTTTTTCTCTGGAGCAATATTGACTTGGTTTTGGGATGGTTTACAACTATTTCAGAACGTTTTTCCAAACTCATTAATAAAGGTTGTCTGGAGGATCGTGATCAATAGAACGAACGTTTGCTGGGTTGGCTTGCACAGGTAGATGAAAAGTCTGCCCCAGAATGACAGAGGACTCACGAAAGCTGCGTCTACAGCGCCTCCTGCGTGACTTGCAGGCAGATCAGTTGGTCACTTTCCTCTTCCTAGAGACTGTTTACTGCTTATATAACCCTGGTGAGGGCCTGTGTGAATCCTGCAAACTCCATTTTTCCTAGATTCTTCAGTTTGTTTGCTTTGTGAGTTTTATGACCATCCCTCCTCTCTTCAGGAGGCAATGGTTCAATTTGGAGGAAATTTCTACCTCTCTCTCTCTCTCTCTCTCTCTCTCTCTGTCTCTGTGTGTGTGTGTGTGTGTGTGTGTGTGTGTGTGTGTGTGTGCATGTACATGGGTACAGTGGTCCATGAATGTGGAGACCAGAGGTTCACCTGTCATTCTATGTCACCTTCTTCTCCTCCTCCTCCTTCTTCTCATCATCATATTTGTTATTATTCTTATTATTTTTAGTGAGGTTGGGTCTCTCACTGAACTTGGAGCATGCTGTTTTGACTAGACTACCTGGCCAGAGAGTCCGTTGGTGTCCACCTGTCCCCACCTCTCTGCCACACCTCCCAGAACTGTGGTTAGAAGCACTCACTGCTATGTATAGCTTTCATGTGTGTACCTGTGGGAAATCAGATTCACGTGTTTGCGGAGCAAGCATTTTACCCACCAAACCCTCTCCCCATTTCCTTCTTCTACTTTTCGTTCCATCCAGGCTCCAGTATTTGTGGTGGGGCCACCTTCATCTAGTCCAGGTCTTCCCTACCCAATGTGGTCCTACCTAATGATTCTGGAAACACTTTCACAGACTGATCCACAGGAGTATACTTTACCAATTTTCTAGCTCTCTCTTAGGCTGGTAACCAAGGACTTTCATTACACCACTATTATTGTGCTTTTAAGTAGCTGTATTCTAAAAATATAAATTTGTCCTGTCTGAAATTACAAAGTCAAAATTCAAAGGTGACTTTTTGATCATACTTCATTTTGTTATGGATAAAGGGAAGATCAGGTCTCAAGATCACCGGAGATAATGACACTGAGAAAATAATTAAATAACCAACCATATTTCTGACCCATCTGGCACTTTGTCAAATATGGTGTCCTGTTTTATGTGGAGACATGTCAATGATACTTTAGCATGGCACTTAAAATGCAGCTCCTGTGACTGAGAAATTGAATTTCAATTTTCTGTAATTTTACTCTAAGTGGCTGAATATCAGATAACATAACTTTAGAGAAAGTAAAATATAATATCAAAACGAAGAGGAGACACATATTCTCTTCCTGCAGCACTTTGTTTAAGAATGAAAGTTCATACTTCACATGATGAAACCTACATCTGTCACCATTATCTGGCCAAGGACCGATGGTGAGATCAGTCATAGTTTCTAGAAGAGAGCCTACTACTATCCTGCTAAATGGATAGAACATTAAACTGACCCCTAACGATCTATTGTTTTATCCATAGATTAACGCATCTCTCAGTCCTCCTCAGAAAAGCTTTTATTAGTAATATGTGGAGATGAACACATAGACCTTCAGCTGGCCAAGGTGCGGAGAATAAGAGACTGTTGAGTGGTCAAACCTAAATGGGGTATCTCTATCATACCCCTTCCTCTCAAGGCTCAGGGACCATTGTAGAAGAGATAACAGAAAAAAAGTATAAGAACCAGAGGAAATGGATGGCTACAATGACATATGGACACGTAGGGATTGTGATAACTTGCACAGGTCTTGGGCAACTTCAAGCCATCCCAGGATATGAAGAGGAGGTAGGCATGAAGTCCCATCCCTAGGAGCTATTAGATATTGGCAGATATTAGAAGACAGAAAGTCAGTTCCCTAAGAGTGTATTCCTTGGTAAGTTGGTCACACTCCAACTGAATGCCAAACATCCTAGAAGATTTGGGCAATGAATATTGTTCTTGATGAGTTAAGACACAAAATAACAAGACACAAAGTTGTGTGTGTGCAAAGGAGGGGGATCTGGGTCTGGGAAGAGCAGGGGAGGAGGGAGTGAATAAGATCAAAGTGTATCATACAAAATTTGGAAAGAATTGACAAAATATGTATTAAAATGAATTCAGGGGGAAGGCTTAAGAAGCACCTTGTAACATATGCAAAGATCTGATGATGAAGTGAGTGAAAATAGTTATGTCAGGTACACATGTATCAGAGTAAACGTTTTCATATTCTAACATACAAAGGAGACTAGGAATGGTCTAGAGAAACCACAAGATTAAAAGCAGAAAGGGAATATAAAAATTCAAAAATCTGTAATATTAATATCAATACAATTGTGTTTTCAGCCTTCCATATCTGCTGGTCCTACATCCATAGGATCAACCAATCCCAAACTGAAAATACCCAAAAATGTTTGTTTGCACTAAGTTGGAGGAGATATTTTTCTTTGTCATTTCTTAACAATCTAGTATACATCCATGCCCATAGAATTTAATTATATGAGATATAAAAGTAATCTTTCGATGACATAAATTATACAGGAAAACACTGGTGCATAAGACGCTGTGGCATTTTATGCGAGGATGTAAGCTTCCATAGATCGGCTCTTCTGTGCAACAATGGGAATAGGGCCCTCATAAAAAGAGGTCACGGGGGACCATTTGTCTAGTTTAGGATGTGAGGATGTGGTGAGCAGGCATCATCTATAAGACGAAGGCTCTGACCTCATCAGAGTCCAGCCAGACTGGCACCCTGGTCCTGGGCTTTGCTTCTACATAATCTACATTGTGACATGTAGTTATATATAGAACCAGAACAGAACAAACAAATATACTGAAAGCAAAACTGTTCAAAGATTTATTTTGGTGTAGCGTAAGTAATTTAAGTCATACCATTTGAAAACTTTTATTTTTAAAATAGAACTTTCAAATTTTTCCTTAACTTCTCTTTTTACTTGTTTTGTAACTTAATAGTGTTTCATAAAAAATGGAGACACCAGTTCCTACCTCTAATTACATCCAAAAGCAATTTAATTCAAGCATGAGTACCTGAGTTGATCTCTGAACCCTAAGTAAAACAGGACAGATGTGGCAGTGCACATCTGTAATCCCAGCATTTCTATGATGAGATGGGAGACAAAGATAGAAGAATTACCCAGAAGCCCCCAGGCAAGCTAGCCTGGAGTGTGGAGCATGAAAAACCAGAGAGGTACTTCCTCAGCAAAGAGGAGAGAGAATTGATTCCCAAATGATGTCATATGATCATCCCCACACACCGTAGAACGTACCTGCATGTGCACGCGCGCGCGCGCACACACACACACACACACACACACTCTCTCTCTCTCTCTTTCTGCTAAAGATTAAAAACATTAAATTGGGCAAATTATCTGAATATATATTTCTAAAAGATACACAAATAATCAAAAGGCTCATGAAAAAGTGTTCAAGACCACTAGTCATTAAATAACTCTAAGTCAAAACCATGAGAAATAACACCCTACCCCCAAGTTAGAAGGGATACTATGAAAGAGATCGCCAAGAACAAACATGGGTAAGAGCATGGATTCCATTCCCTTCTTCTGCTGTTAAAATTTGAAATACGCAGCTGCTGTGCAGAATTGTGTAGAATTTCCAAAATGAGCAGGGACACGATTGTCCTTTGATCCAGTAACCATATCGCCAGTATATCCAAAGGCAATGGAAGCTGTATACTGAAGAGCTAGCCACATTTTGTGTCTATTGAAAGAGATTCAGAATATTTGAGATATAGAATTAATCAGGATGTCCATTCGTAGGTGGGCACCTAAAGGAAAAGGAATGTACTCATACATGATGGAGTATGATTCAGCCATGAATAATAGACTCACTCCTATCGCTGTGACAATATGGATGGAACTAAAGGGTGTTGTGAAATCTGACAGCATCCGAAAGACAAGCAGAGCATGCTCTTGTTTATTTGTGGAAACTGACAGGTACAGCTATGAAGAGCAGAATCACAGCCAAGAGTGGGAAGATGACGTGGGACATGAAAAGAGAGGGTGGTTGGCAGGTACAGGGGAGTCATTGGGTATGAGGAATAAGTTCAATATTGTATGGCGTAGCAGAGCACCTGTGGTTGACGACAGCCTTGCATTTCCAAGTGTCTAGTAGAGTTCAGTGTTCCCTACACAAAGGCACGATAAATGTTAGAAACAACAGATACAACTATGATCCTGGTCTGATCAATTGACATTGTAAGTGTGTGCGTTGAAGTATTACAAGGTACTCCATGACTACTCAAAAGTATTATATTTAGGCCACAGGATCTGGTAAAAAGTTGGTCCCAAGTGAAGATTCATATTTAGTATAAGAATAAACAAATCTCCTGAAAGAGAAAAATTGACGTGGCAAGACATTTTCCTTTCCTGACTGGAGTCTCTACCGGTACTGTCCTGTTACTCCTCTGCACTCACTATCATTCTGCGTCCATAAACTCGGCTCATTTTTTTGGTAGCTCTGGTATTCTACACAAGACTTCCAGAAGAGCAAGATTAAAAAAAATGCTACAATGTGACATATTACCAAATATCTATGGGGTAATTTCACTTAACAACCCACAGTAAGACTTTTAGGCTAAAAGGACAATTAAAAATACTAAATGAGTAGTAACATTTATATCTCTAATATGTAAAGATATATTTTTAATTTTATTTTTTAGTTTTATTTTATGTGTATAGGAATTTTCCATGAATATATATCTGTGTACCACATGCAGACTTGGTGCCCACAGAGGCCAGAACAAGACTTCAGATCCCCTGGAACTAGAGTTACAGATGGTTATGAGCTACGATGCAGATGCTGGAAATCAAACCCAGATCCTCTGGAAGAGCAGACAGCATTCTGAGCCATTGAACCATCTCTCTGACTTCTGAATATATACATATATCCATAGATATGTAATATTTGGTAATATTTATTTATTTTGTGATATGTATGTGTTTTTGAGTATATGTAGGTGTAATGTGTGCATTCAGAAGCCATAGATATTACCAGATGCCTTTGAACTGAAGGGTTCACCTGTCATATGAGTGCTGGGAACTGAACCCTCTACATCAGTAGTAAGTATTCTGAACTACTGAGCCATTTCTCTAGCCCCCCTAAAAATGCATTTTTTAAGCAACAGAAGCAAGATTCAGGATACTATAAGGTTTGCTATCCTCTGTGAAAAAAACAAAGACAATAAAGTTATCTATTCAGAAACAAGAGCACATGATAACCTAATAAAAGTGATTTTAGAAGGATGTAAACAAGTATAGAAGCAAGAATAATTTGATTCTGAATCAACTGAAGGAATTACTGCCTACTTAAAAACTAAATTTGATTGAATGTTAAAAAGATTTAAATAAATAGGTCCAATTTTGCCATTTGATTATTTTCAATGTAAAAGTACATCTGTTACAAAGACATCTGATTTTAATCATAGCAGCAATTTAGGGAAGAAATTTGCTGAAAGATGTTAAGCAAGTAGATAATTAGTATTTAATGTGCAGACATTATCATGTGCAAAATCACCCATATTTCTAAAAGTTCATATTCTTGAGGCCTATCCTAGACCATATATCAGTGGACTAGAAGGAGAGTTTGAAAACATATGTTTTATTAGGAAATTCTGGTTTGTTCATACTGAAATGTATTAATTCTACTTCGAATAATCATGATTAAATATTATGCTGTCACATATTAAAAATCTTTACCCTACAAAACTTTAACAGATTCTAGAATATAACAACAAATGTCTCTAAAGATGCTGACAGGAGGTGTTTGCCATATTCAAATTGACATTGTTTTGTTGTCTTCATTTATTCATTTAAAAAGTTCATATTGACAAGTCCTTTTACTTCTCTAACCTAGCATGACTGGATAATGTTATGGAATAAACAACATGGATTTATAGCTCTAATATAAAGGAAAGGCTCTGTATTAGTCAGGCTTCTCTAGAGAGTTAGAAGCCATAGGATGCAAGAGTAAATTTATTCTGGAAGTTGGCTCAGTCAATTACAGGAGCCATGGAATAGCACAGTATGCCATCTGCAAGGCAGGGTGAGTCAAAAAACTGTGTGGGAGAAGAGTCATACTGTGTCAGCCCAGAGCTCTGGGGACAAGCAAAGATAGTTGCTCAAGCTCAGAAAGAAAGAGAATTTACCTTTTTCTTTCCTGCTATGGATGAGAAGATGTCCATCTGCACTAATGAAGGCCATCCTTCATCACGGGGTGTACTCACTCAAATGCTGACCTCTTCTAGGACACACTCAGACAAGCTTAGAAATAATGTATCAACACCTGTCTGAACGTCCCAAGTCTAGTCAAGTTAACATAGAAAATCAACCATCACGGTTCCCATACTAGTTACAGAAAAAAATTTCACATGTTTAAAGTTGCATAGAGAACATTATCAGTCTAGATATCTGCCACTGAACTTCATTACTGTTGGGGAAATTCTGTACTTTATAATTTTGGCTGAGGGGTAGTAAATTCCTTTCCGTATAGAACCTTGTACTTGGGGCTGGAGAGATGGCTCAGTGGTTAAGAGCACTGGCTGTTCTTCCAGAGGTCCTGAGTTCAATTCCCAGCAACCACATGGTGGCTCACAACCATCTGTAATGAGATCTGGTGCCCTCTTCTGGCCTGCAAGGACACATGCAGGCAGAATACTGTATACATAATAAATTAAAACATTTAAAAAAAAAAAAAAAGAACCTTGTACTTTCTCGGCAAGACATTGATTGTGACAACAGTCAAAGTTCACTCAGATGCAGGAAGATAAAGATTTAAAGGAACACACCGTATGCGTTTCTGTACAGACAGTCCTGGTTCCCTGTCTCTACTGAGAGCTGTCTAATGCCCTTTTAATGTGTTTCCTTCCAACCTAATAAACAGAATGGCTTGGTTCTGCTTCTCACATCTAAGAACTTAACACAAAGACTTAGGTTTGAAACCCATTTAAAATGGGTCAGGGATATTTGTGGAGCAGGGATTGACAGACTGAGAGAGCCAGAGGAAAAGGATGTTTGCTATGAGGTTATGTCTCCTAGAAATGTCAGAAGCCACACCACCAACATAGCTGCCTAAACATGAGCTGAACAAGGACAACAACAGTAGACACGCCAAAGTGGACAGGGAAAAGACCATGTAGCCTAAACCCCACACAAAGAACTACAGGCAACTAAGGAATGCTGAGAGAGTGGGAGAAATCATCTTCCCCACAATCCAATACTATATGGTCAGCCCTAAAAACATGCACGTGTAAATAACATTATATAAACTCTGCAGGTTGTATTTACGTATTTTTGAATACACACACACATACCACCACCACCACCACCACCACCACCAATAACAACAACAACAAACAACAACAAGTAAAGAAAAAGAGGTCATGGATTTGAAAGAAAGCAAGGAAATATGGGAAGGTTTGGAAGGAGGAAAGGGAAGGGGGAAATGATGTCATTATATTATCTCATTTTTTTTAATTAAAAATACATGAGAAAATGGGTAATAGCAGTTTATTTAATGGAAAACTCAATAGGTGAAGTTACTTTTAACTTGATATAGTTCAATCACAATTCATGTTTGCTCTAAATTACCCATGTATGCTTAGGGAGGGGGCAGGGCCAAAGAAAACACAGGAAAGTGATTCTACAATCCCACATTGGTGCAAAGACCTCACACACATGCTTTGGCTTTGTGCCTTGCATCCTGAAGAAACCTTTAGGAATGAGTGTTTCAAGAGAAAGCCTTGAGCAGCCTAATAAATGTCAAAGCAAATAAAATATATGCCAGCACATATAGGAGATTTGATGATGGTCTTGTGAACATTAATGCTGAATACACCAAGCTATTTCAGGAGAGAGAAAGTTTGAAACTTGTGGTGGTCCCAAAGAACATCATGTCTACAATATATTTCTTTTATTATAAAGCAACCGTATAAACCGGGTGGTGGTGGCGCACGCCTTTAATCCCAGCACTCGGGAGGCAGATCCAGGTGGATCTCTGTGAGTTCGAGGCCAGCCTGGGTTACCAAGTGAGTCCCAGGAAAGGCGCAAAGCTACACAGAGAAACCCTGTCTCGAAAAACCAAAAAACAAAACAAAAAAAAAATAAAGCAACCGTATAACAGTTTTCTTCAAATTAAAAAGTTCTATGCTGGACAATGGCTCATTAAAACAAAGAAATAACTCAGAAGGCTCACAAAGTCACTAAAACTTAAAGAATTCACAAGGACCCTCAACAAGGTTATATGAGCAGTAAGGACAGTTGGAGAGAGAGGATTCTGATTTGTTCAGCTTCCTGTGTTTGTGAAGAGTGCAGTGATGTAGCTTTTGGATGTTGTCACCTAGACAGTGTAGGATTTTCTGTGATGCAGCTGCTTTTGAGTCATCTGTGTTTATATACATAACCCTCATTCATACTTTTGTAAGTAACCCCAAAACTCATTAGCTTTCTTAGTTAAATTTGATGGAATAATTTTTTGGCCTATTATCAGTGTAGCATCTGCGATGTATAGATGTTTGCTCTTATCTCTCTGGAAACTATCAAAAAATACTTAATAAGTAAAGATACACAAGAGAGAAATAAGACTATTCAACACAGGCCTAATGATAATGTCCCAGAATGTAAGAAGTTTATAAATCATTATGTGGAAGAAATTTGTTAAAATATAGATTCATTAACTCAGAAAACTTAATTTATTTAAATGAAAACAAATAATTTTAATTGAAAATTTGCAATCTATTAGATATACTATGATCAATGAATCAAAAATATAAAGCACATGGGATCATAGTAGGTAAAGTTCTGAAAATAATTAGAAGAGTTTAAACTGTGTAAACAGGCTGCGTTATTGGGCATAAGGTTGTGTGTCCTAAGGTATTCTGTGAAGAATGTTCTCTTCCAATATCTGAGAATTCTAAAGTAAAATAACTTTCTAAAACTATCTTAAACAATGCCCAATGAGACACATTGGTACATGGTTCACTTAAAATTGGGTGTTGTACATAGAGTTAACTGGAAGTTTAAAATTTATATGCAAAGCAAGAGACATTGTAATTATTAATATCAATTCACCTTCCTAAATTTGACAGAATGATCTTAAAGAAACATCAGTGTATAAGATTTTCTGCTCAGCTACGTGTGTGTGTGTGTGTGTGTGTGTGTGTGTGTGTGTGTGGAGAGAGAGAGAGAGAGAGAGAGAGAGAGACAGACAGACAGACAGACAGACAGACAGACAGACAATGTCTCATATAGTCCAAGCTGGCCTCAACTCCTGTTTTTCCTGCCTCCACCTCACAAGTGCTGGTTTTACAGGTACCACCATGTCCAGGCTCAGCTCTTGAAAGCCTTAAATAGCAAAAAGAATGAAAAAGACAGAGGGAAGAGCAGCAGGAGTTAAAGAAGCCGGGTGAAATACTCATCCATCTGTTAATTTTTCCCTCAGGATCTCAGCATCCAAACTCCTTCCATCTGATAAAGCCTGAGGCTGGTAAAAGGTAAAGCAGGATCGGGACTGTTTCACAGTAAGATTGGCATTAACCCAGGAATAGAGGCATGCCTGTGAGTCGCTGAAAGCGGAATGTGCGATCCTTTTGTGATGGAGTGTCTCAGGCTCTTCCAGGTTGGATACAAGCTCTGTTTTCAGGCAAAGAATGAAATGAATATGCGTTAGCCCATGCAGAGACTGGAGAGATGAAAGGTAAATATTAACTTACTAATGGCACTGGAACTCTAAGAGTCAAGAGCACACCATTCTCTTTGTATTTTTCAATTCTGTCTATGGTGCTTGTGAGAGCCACGTTGTAAGGAAAAATTTTGAGTCTGATTATATGGTTGTGAAATATATAAATTTTTTATAACTGTTAGTTTTAAAGTGACTAAATGATAAAAGAAATAGTAGGCTAAATTTTCCAGATAATTTTGATTTTTTTTTCCAAAGTAAAGTAAGGTGCATGTACACACCAGGCAGGAGTTGGGGGCTGGCAGAGAAGGCATGAGATAAAAACAAATGGCAAGAGTAACTGAAACTGCTTATTTGCTGTTGCTCTTTGATTTTGTATTGTCTGAAATGTCCCCTCCATTTTTAGGCAAGATATTCCTTTAGGATTCAGTCTGTTTGAGATGGTCTTAGCTGAATATGACTTTTAATTACTCCCAAATAGTATAACCCTAAGGCTCCTCACTGAAGTGTTTTCAGAGAATCACTCATTCCCTTATTTCTGGGCAGAGCCTGAGTTTGCTTTCCTCTGTAACCTCAGAAATCACACAACAACTCTGTTTTCTCCAGCTGTGCTTGAGAACTTCTGGGCTATCGCGGATGCTGTGTTCACTGTGGCTGTAACTTGACAATGCTCAGGTTCCTACCGGTCATCTCTCTATCCCATGATGATGTTTCCCCCGCCGCTATGAGTCTCTCTAAACTTTATGGTCTCACCAGCTGGTCAACATGACTTGCTTGTTTGGCCCGACCACAGTTGCTTGAGCACTGTAGACGCTGACAACCTTTCCTCAAGCTTAGAGATATAAAAAGGGCATGAGGTAGTAAAAAAATTCCAAATCAGAAAAAATGGAACATTTCTCCACCACTAACAAAAATGATTCATTTATCATAATAACCGCAGGTGCCATCCCACATTGCTCAGGACCTAGAATCTCCCCAGTCAAGGCCTTTTGGTTGGGTTTAAAACACTCTCTTTCGAGGACAGGGCCACTGATAGATTGTTTATATACTAGTGGATGGCCCCACACCCATGTACATAAGGGAAACACTAATTGGACTCAAGGGATTTTTGTTATAAATATATAAATATAAATAAATTTTATTGTAAATAACAAAAATTACAAAAAAATAACTAGAAAACAGGAAATTGGAAGGTACCTTAGTTAAGGTTATTGTTGCTGTGATGGAATACCATGACCAAGAGCATCTTGAAGAAAGGCCAGAACAGAACAGAACAGAAAAGTGATAGGATCAGGGGCACCAGGGGAAACTGAGATTGATGTACATTGTATAAATGTGTAAAATGTACCATGAATAAACAAAAAAATATTATTAAAACCCAAAAGAGATTCATCCTTCTAACACACACACACATCCCTCCTAGACATACAAAAAGGGATCAGATTGATTCCTTCCTTTCCTGTGTAGGTAGGCTGGTGGGGTGTTATCTCTTGACTACATGAGAACAACGTTTTAATTACCCTGTTAAGAAGGCTTTCCTCCATGCCACATTCAGCTTAATGAGCCCCTGGGGTTGTTTTTTATCATTGATAGGGAAGATAAAACTCAAATCTCCCAAGTTTTATGAGATTTGTGTGAATGGCTCTGTGTAATGAAGTCTACTTCATAAATCCCCAACTAATTTTCTCTGTTTACCTCATCTACTTCACATTGTGCAGATATGCCTTTTGCTTGGAGGTTCATGCCGTAGCTCTGGAAATTAAACATCCATTTATAAATCCCTCCCACCACAGTAGCGACGGTAGGAGAGATATCCCACCATCAGCTGTGGTCCTTACAAGGGGACAATTTCAGTTCCGTGTAGACCATCCCTACATTTTCAGGAGGAGCTAGTCTGAGATGCTCTTGTACAGAGGAGTCCCCCATGGTCAGTCTGTAAATGACTGGTTTATGGGTTTCATTGGAGAAGGCAATGTGTATAAGGCAATGAGCAGACATGGGTAACAGGACCATTGTCAAAGCACAAGCCATCTGAAGAGCTGGATGATTCACAAAACAGGAATCTGACAGTAAGAAGTGAGATAAAACCAGGAGGGAGGTAGGGAGTGCCTTCTAGAGGGAGCCAGTGGCACTCACCAAAGCAGCAAATATTAAGATGAATTTGTAGATAAAGGGGGAACATGGGACTCCGAATATTAGCCTAGAAATTTCTGCCCTAGAAGCTGGGGTCTGTAGGTTTAATATCTATGTGCCTTTGTCAGAGATTGCTGACGAGATAAATATTCAGTAATGACAATTCAGCAATGACGCCGATTTTCTCTGTACTGGCTCCTTTGATGATCATATCTAGTACTAGGTTCAAACCCCTCACTGGGGTCTATCCTGCCCATGTATCTGGGTGCCTTCCTGTGGTGTTACCTTCAGACTCTCCTTGGAGACACAGACTCTTTCTCCAAGTTAGTACATCCAGTACGGGTCTTGGTCCCACACCTTTCTCAGCTCTCGCTCCATAGTTGTTTTCATACCAAAAGCATTGAGTAAGACTCGCTATTTTTAGACTTAGATGCACATCGTCCTTTATTCTCTTCCTTCACAGACTAGATTTGCTCTTTACTAATTTAGATTTCCTCACCAATATGTTCATTTTTTTTCTTGCATTTTCATGTCCTTTTGCTTCTACTTGACTTTTTATAGATGGAAGCCACAGATTGCCTCCCCGACCAAACAAGCATACACTGACTTCCCTGTTTAGAGCTACCTAAGGCTCTTGATCTTACTCTAGAATTTCTACATGAGCCTTCCCTGGAGCAATCGTTTTACATTGTGGATGGCGGGGAGATAGCAAGGGTCCTTAAGAGAGAGCTGCTAGGCTCACTCAAATTATGTAATTTTACTAAGTGATATAAGAGACTGAGATGTAATAATAAGCAGTTTCTCAACTGGTGTTCTTACTGGAATGCGTAAGTGTTTTCCTTTGAAGTTAAGATAAAGGAAATATTCCATTCAATGATCGCCAGACCACAGCCTTTTTCTGGCGTCTGAAAACCACCTCCTAATTTAATTACCCACACCACCTTCTCTAGTTACATTTCTGCAGAATATATCTTACTAATACTAGATCTAGATTCATTTCAGCCCATTTGATACTAAAGGCGTATGGTCTTTGGGAACATTTTCTGAATTATTCTAATTGCCCCATTGATTTTCCTTTCACCTTTTAAATAGACCCCTCTGTTTTGTCCATAAAATATATCACCTCTTTCTCAGATGATTATCAAACTTGAACTATGACCTCTTCCACATCTGCTAACATCCACTTTGTTTTTTTTAAAAGAATCTTGTGTGTATGTGTGTGTGTGTTATCATGGCTTGCACATGTAGTTCATAGAACAACCCTGGGTGTCTGTCCTTGCCTGCTACCTTGTTTGAGACAAGGTCTCCCGTATGCTTCTGAGTACCTAGGATATCTGGCTCAAAATCTTCTAGGCATTCTCCTGTCTCTACCTCCGCATTAGGATTAGAGACATGGAAATTTGAATGTAGGTTCTCACATTTGTGTGGCAATTGAGTTACCACTTAGGACCAACATTCAAATTTCAATCATATTGCTTTCTACTGGAACATTGCATTCTACTGGAACGTAAGTTCAGGGGCAAAGAAATTTTATGTATCTGTTCAACTAGAGCCTCCCAAAGCCAAAAGAGCCATAACAGGATATTCAATAAAAATGTAAAGAGAAATAAGAACAAAGGTGAGAGAGAACACACAAGGATTGGTTAAATCAAATTCAAATCCAATGTAGGCTTATCCCAATGCTAACTTTACTACTTTAAGAGAAAAACAATTGTGGAGACTGCATACTGTATGACTCTAACCACATGATATTCTGCAAAAGGCAAAACCTTTATTGCTCCAATTAAGATTGGTGTCTTCAAGACATTAATGGAGAGTGGAGGTGAAGGGTTATATGATGCCTAACTTTGGCTGTCACCCTGACACACCCAGTTGAGGGATTGCCTCCATTAATTCGGCCTGTGAGCATATGCAGCATTTTCTTGATTGATTTTTATACTATTTACCATTTACATTTTTATATTTTACCTGATCCAGAAATGTGACACACATTTTTGATCCTAGCACTCTAAAGGCAGAGTAGATGAATCTCTGTGATTTTGAGGTCAACCTGGTCTACATAGTGAGTTCCAGGATAGCCAGGACTTCATAGAGAGACTCCCCCAATATAAAATAAAATAACATAAAATAAAATAATAGAACAAGAACTTTAAAAAAATCCACCTGATGTTATAATGATTGATAAAAGTTAATGTACATGTATTCAAAAACAAAATATACAGTCTTAAGGATAAACTTTAGTGTAAACTTTGGAATTTGTGATGTGATGATGGTGTGTCAGTGTGGGCTCATCAAGTATAAAAAGTCATCCCTCTTGTGAGGATCCTGGTCATCACTAGGCTATGTGTATGTTGGGGAAAGGGATATAGAAGAAAATCTCTTTTCTCCTTAAATTTGCTACAAATCTGGAACTACTGTTGAAAATAAAATCTTTAGGAAAGTGGCAGTATTGTGTTCCCTTCTATGATCCAGGTCTCACTAACCACGGGTGGATGGCTAGGTTTGCAGTACTAGTCATTATTTCATATATGTTGAGTTAACCATAAGTCCAATTAGATAGACATCATTTACCATCAAAATATGAGTGCCACTAGTGTACCTTTAAGATATCGCGTCATGCTGGCCATTGTTGAGGGGCGTAGGTATCACAGCTGGGTAAGACAATTTATTTCCTCCCTTAGCCACTTGTATATCACTTTCTGGGACTTTGAAAGTTAGTCCTCAGATCCAAATCAACTCTTCCAAATCCTGTGTGTAAACTGCATGGCATCTTCAACAATAGGGACTTACATTCAACTTCTGTGAGTCAACTGAGGGCAATAACAATGGCTTATATTGTTTTGGGAGTCTCTTGGACTCTCCTGACCAGTGGCTCAAATAAATCTATGGCTTTTGAAATAGGCATTAACATTCCAGGCAGCATAGCTTCATTTAAACTATGTGTGTGTGTGTGTGTGTGTGCGCGTGTGTAATTTTAGGACAATGTAGGATAATATATTTTGCTACAGATATTTCAAATATCCTTAGTGTTATTTATTCAAACTTATTCAAAAATGCCTCCTTTTAAAAATACCATTTTGATGTAAGCTCAGTATTTTGATTTGCTACTAGCTACCCACAAAACTATTAGCTTAGCAATCCAAGATCTCATTTACTTTTTGTTGTGGATTCTTACAAAGGATTTTAAACAGACAACTAGAGAAATACGCTGGATGCCACCAATGAATTTGTGCTAAAGTCAACTCTCTGAAATATGTCAAATGTCCTTTCGTCAGGGCAGGTTTTCCTCCATATCGACTTACTATAATTAATTGAAAACCTCTTTCCCTCTATATCTGTGTCATCCTGCCTCCCCTCCCTAATTAACTCCTCCTCTGTTTTTTTCCCATTTCCTTCTTCATAGTACCTGTATCCTTTTATGCCATTGCTAAATGTACTCTAAATACTCGTCTTCATATTCACAGATAAGTGTAACTCTCACCCTTCACCTTTATTCATTTTACTGCAGACAGAGAATGTTGCAGATAGCCACTACTGGTCGAATGGAGAGCACAGCTGATTGTGAGGTGCTTAGCCCCTAACTGAAACATCTGTAACACAACCCCCTTGCCTAAGACATAGGAAACGGAAGAGGGGGCGGAAAGACTGTAACAGGCTCAGGAAGTCTGCCGCCATGTGACCGGGAAGCTACACCTATGGAATCTGAACAACATGGCTGCTTAAACAAGACCTGACCAAAGACAACAGCAGTACACTTGTCAATATGGAGAGAGGAAATTTCATGGGGGTCCCTAGATAAAGAGCTACAGGCAAGTAGGGACCTCTGAGAGAAGGAGTTTTAATCTTCCCCAAGGATGAGCCCCTAAATAGTTATCTACTACCAAGTGGTCAGGCACAAAAATATACATACAAGCAACAGTAAACAGACTTAATAGATTATACTTATATAATTATTCACACACACATGTAACAATACTAAAGAAAAAGAGGCCATAAATTTGAGACGTAATAGGAGAGCATGGGAGAGATCAGGGGGAGGAAAAGAAGAAGAGAAAAATGATGTGATTATAATTAAATAAATAGAAATTTATAAATGCTATATGCAATGAAATATAGTTCTATACAAATGTATTAATCATTTTAATATTGGAGCATTGAAATGTATCCATCTGTGATGGGTAATTCCTAGCAGTATTTTCTTGGCAATATGGTGTTCATTCCTAGAATATTATTTAAATCAATCATTTCACGCTTACTCTTACTGTGTAATAATAGCAAATTATTTTATCCAAATTGTTTCAGTCTAATGTTTTTAAATTGGACTAATTTCTTACTGATGCATGATATAAATCAAGAACCTTAATATGTGATTTATCTTCCCTCAGAAACAATTTTTGGAACAGTAAAGTTTATCTTTATACTGTAATAAGAAGTTAATTACATGAAAATATTGAAATGTACAAGTGGTATTGTTATTAACTCTACTTAAATATTTTAAGTAAAATAAGCAGTATTTTCTATATAAACTATAAGACTATGTTTCATAATATTTTCATAAAATTCTTTTGGTCTATTAGGTTTCCTCAAAAATTTTTATTCCTCAGTAAAACCATGCATTACATCTTGAAAATGAGTATATTGATGTGATTTCAGAAAAGATGCACTATTACATGTAGTACCAATTTAAATTTTGTCAGAGTTTAGAAATAGGAATATTGTGTTTACAGAGCCCAATTCAATAGATGTCTGTTGTTGAGATTTATTATAATCTTCACAGAAGTTTTTTTTGAAGAATTTTCATTGAGAAATACATATATATTAGCAGCACCTAAGCTATAAAAATCCATTTAGAGAACCTTGAATATCATGCTAGATATTATCAGACATTTATAAAGTGCCTCAGGTTGACACTCAGGAGTTCAGATTTATTTATTTCACATAATAAAAGAATAACTCCATGAAAATTCGATGCAATATAAGAAATTACTTTGAAAATTTGGTTTTCCTAATTCAAAAACTTCCAATTGAATCACACTTTCCAGTAGAAATATTCATAAAGCTGTCAGTTGGTGTCAGTCAACTGCATGAGAAAGATGATGTAAATTTTCAGAGAGTAAGTGCAACAGAACACTCATACTAACTTTTCTAAAACTTCATTCTTAATGTTCTACTCCTCAAATTCACATTTCCTGAACTCCAATCCCCATGAGTCACAGATTCATAAGAACTCTAGCTATATGTACTTAATAATGATTAAGTTAATTTAATTTTGGTAAAAATTAGCAACTAGAGTCATTTTACAAAATTCAAATTCATCAAGGGTGTCCCTTTTGATTTTCCATTAGACAATAAAAATCATGACAGATTGACAGATGATATGGTTTAAATACTAGGAAATTATAGTTTTTATATTCTCAATTATCAATTAGAGGAGACTGTTAAAATTATGTAAGAGTAAATCATTTACAAAATGTGATTTATCTCTATATTTTTAATTAAACTAAACAATTTAATAAAGTATAGAAAGTCTATGCTCTAGCTCTAGAATCATATTTTAATAGAATATTTTAAGTAGGTAGACTTAGTGTGATGAATAACATTGTCAGTTTGATGGGATCTAGAGTTACCATGAGGACAAGCCTCTGGGTATGCATTTGCATTATAAGGGGTGAAAGATTATGGCTTAAAAGTGATATATTTGCAAGTCAAGTTGACAAGGAGTAAGAACTCTGATGTTTAATGTTGACGTGGAGCTTGACCTAAGGGTGTGCCTGAGGGTTATCTAGATTAGGGTAAATGAAGTATGTAGACCTATCCTAACTTCTAGAGTGAATGAAAAGGGAAAAAAAATGTGAAGCAAGCACTCACATTCATTACTGCTTTCTTATTGAAGAGCCAGCATGATCAGCTGCCTCAAACTCCCCCCATTCTGACATCTCCTCCATTAAGGATTGTACCCACAACTAAAAGTCAAAATAATGTCATTGTTTCTCTGGCTAGAACTTCAAGCACTATATTGAATAAGTATGATTGGAAAAAGCACAGGGACAAATAGCCTAACTAGTGGAAACACATGAACTGTGAACCAATAGCTGAGGAGCCCCCATGGAACTGGACCAGGCCCTCTGGATAAGTGAGACAGTTGATGAGCTTGAACTGTTTGGGAGGCCCCCAGGCAGTGGGACCAGGACCTGTCCTTGGTGCATGAGCTGCTGTTTTGGAACCTAGGGCCTATGCTGAGACATTTTGCTCAGCCTTCGTGTAGGGAGGAGGGGACTGGACCTGCCTCACCTGAATGTACCAGGCTGGGCTGACTCCCCCCAGGGGAGACCTTGCTATGGAGGAGGTGGGAATGGGGTGTGGATTGGGGCGGGGAAGGCTAGGGGGTGGGAGGAGGGAGGACAGGGGAATCTGTGGCTGATGTGCAAAATTAAATTAATTATAAAATAAAAACTAAAAAAAGAAAAAAAAAGAAAAAGAAAAAAAAGTCAAAATAAATTTCCTTCTTTAATTGCCTCTTCGGATATTTTTGCCACAGCAACAACACAAGTACCCAGTTCGCTTAGTGTCCCAAACTTTCTTCCTACTGTCTGTTACATGGTAACAGCCAAGTCTATCCTTCACAACTCAGAGACATATCCAATAATAAAAAATAGTGTAAGAATTAAAGAAATACCTAATATGAATTAGAGAGTGTGTGGAATCTGTTTTATCTATTTTTAATGTCATTTAGTGGTGTATCGGTTGCTATGGGGCAAGGACGACCACAGATAATTCAATTAGAAACCCTGTGGTATGACATGTGACCTATGACAAAGCTGACTGCCCTGCAGTGTATAGATAAATGGTCTTGAGGGCTTGAAGTGTAGTGTAGTGATTGGCACTCGATTAACAAATACAAGTGCCTATGTGAATCTCAAGTACTTTAAAACAACAGTGAACAGCCATGGTGCAGTTGAGAAGTTGTTCCTGGGGACCAACGATATCAAAGCCTACTTCACACTGCTAAAGTGTGTAAAACTAAATGTGAGGAGGAAAAAAAAATACATCCAGGAGATTTAAATGGCACTGCAGTAGAATACCATCGTGGTCTTCATTCAGGGAAATAGTTCGTGAGCAGGACATTAAAAATAGTTAAAAAAAATGTGAAAACTTGATGACTTTAATGTTAAGACTCCCATTTATCAAAAGCTTTGTTGCAAGTATAAGAATGGCAGAGGACAAGAGAGGACTTTTACAGTGTGTGATTGACCGAGAGTTTGCATTCAGGGCATATAAAACATGCTAGACTCTATGCCCAGCAGAAGATAGGAAGCAAAATATGAACTCAGTAATGTTTTGAAGATTTTTTTTTATCTCGTATTGCTTTGATGGGGCATTTTTTTAAATCTTGCCAGTCTTTTGCAAATATTATGGTTTCCAATTTTTTATTTTGGGGATGTGTGTGTGTGTGTTTTATGATTTTTTGCAGTATTATTTCAATTCTTAAATTTATTTTTTTTAAATTTGCCTGTTTCATTTCCAAAACAGAAGAAAAAGAAGGCACAGAGTTGGATGCGTGGGGAAGTGGGTAGGATTTGGGAAGAGGTGTGGGAGGAGAAACCATGATCAGAATATATTGTGTGGAAGTTCGAAAACATAATGCCTGGGAGCCAAAAACAAAAATCACAAATTAAAAAGGGGGAAATGAAGAATTGCAGCTTTCCAAATGCAAATATGTAGCTGGCCAATGTGCATATGAGTCCAGTCAGTTCTTATGGGCTCTGTATGAAATCTTACTGTGCAGGAATTAATAAAGTGTTCAATTCTAGAAATGTTTGCTGATACCTTATGTTAGAATGTAAATGAACAGGACTTCTTCAATACCTGGAGGAAAATGAACTGATAAAACTACCATAGAAAAATGCCTGGTGTGGTCTATTGAAGTGGAAAATATACAGAACCTCAGAAGACTGAATCTATTCCTAATCTATATATTAACTATGGAAATTATTCATGCAGTGTGTGTATGTTGGAAACAGGATCACAAATGTTAATAACAACACAGCGGGAGAAAAATGAAATTCCATCAATAATAAAGCAGAGCCATGTGTTTTGATTCATTTGTACAATGGAGTAAGATAAGTTGAAAACTTAACTAGATAAATAAAGAAACGTTAAACAAGTGTAACTAACCCTGAAAATAAAATCTCATACAGAAATATTTAATTTGCATACAATTTTTAAACGCACAAGCTGTATTACTTGGTTTAGGAATACATTTTGTACAAATTAGAAATTTTGTGTCCTAGGTGGTTAATTCTTCATGTCCTAAAACTGTGAAGCTATATACATTGATGATATGTCTATACTTCTCAATATATAAACTTAATCTCATTAGAAAAATTAGACTATAGAAGTAAGATTAATAGACAAAAATTAAAACTGTTATAAAGGCTTTTAAAATAAAAACTGAACAGCGCAGAGAAGACTGATAGATCTGCAAAGACCTATTGATTTCAATACCTTGTGTAAATAGAACATTTAAAGTGTATCTGAAGTATCCTATACAATTGTACATGACTTAACAACTTGACTTTTTGATGTCTTGTCAAATCTCTGATTTATGTCCACACCAACCTCGGTTTAAAAATATCATATGTGAGCCGGGCGGTGGTGGCGCACGCCTTTAATCCCAGCACTCGGGAGGCAGAGCCAGGCGGATCTCTGTGAGTTCGAGGCTAGCCTGGTCTCCAAAGTGAGTTCCAGGAAAGGCACAAAGCTACACAGAGAAATCCTGTCTCGA
>CABHPH010021467.1:3329-40611 GCA_902168325.1 Peromyscus nudipes | reverse complement strand
GGGGGGGGTGTTTCAGAAAGCATATTGTTTACTTGCTGTTGTTGAGGTTTCTGTCCAGAGTTGACCTTTGTCTGATATTTCTATATAAAATGCAGCCATCATTTTCTACTGTGACACTTTAGTAATGTGTATTAACTGTGACATGTACTAGTTGTATAACTCAGGAGTTTAAATTGTGAAAGAATTGTTGGGCTGTTATTAATCTGAGTCCCAGCTTTCCTCGCTGCTTTGCTTCCTTCCCAACCCTTGCCCCGCCTTCCCCTACCTTCCTTCCTGCCCCTCTTATTAGTTTTATATGATATTCAACTTGATTCTTTTGAGAGTATTCATAACTGAAGGCCTAGTGTCCATGGCTCAACATCTTCAAGAGCAAAGTTTTATTGAAATATAGATATACTCATTCATTTAAAAATTATCTTTGTTTTCCTACTGCAATAGCCAAGTTGAGGAACCCTGACAAAGCCTATGACTAAAAACCCCTAAATATTTACCATTCATCCACTTATAAACAAAAGTTTCTCATCTTCTGCTTTAGTACAATCTAGAATAGGATTTTTATGACTGTATTAGTGAAAACTAAATCTATATATCAGAGCTGACGTTTTTTAAAATTGCTTTTGTTATTTTTCCGTAGTTTTCTACATACACTTAATCTTTAGATATACTCCACTATTTCTTGTTTCCTAGGAGACAGTATCAAAGAATGTGCGCTGAATTTGTTTCAAGTGCACTTTGAGAGTTTGTTGAAAATAACATATGATATTTCCCTGTGTATTTGTTAATGTAATATCACAGGGCAGATCCCCCAGGACATAGGTTTTGGAACAATGATTTGCATATAGAGTATTTGTAAGGAAATGGTCTCCGAATCAAAACCTGTAGAGAGAAAAGTGTAAGTGGAAGGATTTGAGCAGCAACAGTGAATAAAAAAGCTCTAACTCTCAGCTGGGCAGTGGTGGCGCACGCCTTTAATCCCAGCACTCAGGAAGCAGAGGCAGGTGGATCTCTGTGAGTTCAAGGCCAGCCTGGGCTACCAAGTGAGTTCCAGGAAAGGTGCAAAGCTACACAGAGAAACCCTGTCACGAAAAACCAAAAAAAAAAAAAAAAAAAAAAAAGCTCTAACTCTCTTGTGGGAAGCTATGGGGCTGTAATGGCCTTATAGAGTTCTCTTGAACTGAGACAAAGGTGACAGGAGATCACTGTTTTTTTCCAAAGGAGACATAGATTAAGAAGTCTCCAGCCAATTGCTATTTCCACAGAGAAAGATGTCTGTATCCACCACCAACTCTTCTACCAACTGCTCATATGAATTCCTCAGGATAGGGGTGGCTATATGTTGGTGAATCATCACAGCATACACTCCATGAAAACAAATTAACATTTAGTTGACTTATAGATATTTAATGTCTTTAATAATAGGATTAAAAGCCCAAAATATTTAAGCTGTAATATTATTTTGTAAGCAATTGTTAAAATCAGTTTTCTCATACTTTGAGCAGGATGTTGCCTCAAGTTTATAGTTTATTTTAAAAAATGATATATGTATACATATATGTGTTTATGTTTGTGTGTGTATGAGAGAGAGAGACAGAGAGAGAGAGACAAAGACAGAGAGAGATAGAAAGGGAAAGAGAGGGAGGGAGGGATGGAGGAAGAGATAATATATACATACACCTCTAAATTCACAAGAGTTGTGAATTTTACTGCGATATCTGCTCTACAAATAGGTTTGTATCAATTATCTTTGGTGCTTCCTTAGAGGGTAAGAAAAATATAATACTGGTCCTGATTCTAGAGAGATATCTCAGTGGTTAAGAGCACTGCCTGTCTAGTCAAGGAACCTATATTTGATTCCTAGGACTATATAGCAGCTCATAACCATCTGTAACTCCAGTTTCAGGGGATCTGATATGCCCTTCAAGCCTCCAAGGCCAATAGGTATGCATGTACTTCACAGAAGTACATTCAGGCAAAATAGCCATATACAAAAAAAAAATAAAATTATTTTTAATATTAAATTAATATGTTCTAAAGTTTTTTAAAGGGAAGTCCTAATTTCATATAATTAAAATAAAAGTTAAATAGTTTAAATTAAAATTTAAAGAATGGCTTACTTTTAACTCTCTATACATACTGGCACACTAATGTTTGGAGATTGCAAGCGTTACTTTTGCCCTGCAATCTGAGAAGTACCATGTGTACAATGCAGTTTTATCTTTGGTTCACATCACTTTGTGTTATGGTTTCCAAACTCACCCTGTGATTAATTTTCAAGTCTGTTATCTGCAATAGAAGTAGAAATGAAAGAAACTTGAAGGGTTCTCCTGCTTTTCCTGTGACTTGTGATTTTAGGGCTAATTATAGCAAGAAAAATCAACTAGAAACTAACAAACTTGCCTTTAATTATGAAAGAAGGAAGTCAAAAGCCATATATCTCAGATTCCTGCAGGAAATATGAAACCTAGGGCTCTCTTCCAGCAATTCCATGACTTGTGTCTTTTCCTTGTTAATATATCCCTTCACATGTAGTCGAGTTACCCTGGGTAAAGCAAAGGCACAGCTGGTAGATTGGTAGAGGATTTCCATGAATGTAGTTAACCAGGTCTCCATGTGTAACTAAACTTCTAGATGAACTTAACCACCATAATATATGAATGCGCCACATGGTAACTTACCTGCAGCCATTTTTTCAAGACTTGAAAAAAATCATTTTCTTTTTTTCCCCTATAGATCTTTTATTAAAGACTACAAGAACTAGGTTGTTTTCAGCAAGCAAGGCCACCAGAAAACTTTTAATAACATACATCAGGGATTTCTCAACTCTGTAGACCTTTGCTAGAATTTAGAAATACAAAGGTGGTTCCATTGACCTGAAATGTGAGATTGCCATCCAGCAACTCTGAATGCCTGTGTCTCAGAGTGAACAGGCCAAAAGCAGGATTACTGCCCTGCCAAGGATTATTGATCCTGATGACCCAGGGGGAATTGATTTGTTACTCAGACTGGAGGGAAACAATAAATGTATATTTCTAGTGAGATTGTGTTAAGCTATCCTACTTAGCACTGCAGTAGCCTATAACTAAGGTAGGAAAAAAAAATATAAAACCCAGCATAGGCAGGACTGATTCAATGCATGCCCTATTCATACAGGAGCATTTGAGTTCAGCAATCATAAAATATCATGATTAAAGGAAAATAAGGATATAGAATTTCTCATGTAAGGTAAGGGGAGAAACACTATCTGCATATGACAACTTATAGAAATGATCATTTGGGGAATAAGAATTTCTTTATTTTGCTACGAACAATTTTGGTTCTTCTTTATGACATTATAACATATATACACTGATGACAGTTAACTTTGTATTGTGATTCTTCCATTATAAGACACAAATGAAATTCTACTGCCTTCTGAGGAAAAGTTAGTGTACAATTAGTTTCCAGCAAGATATCTGTGATGTAAAGTAAAACATAGATTGGCTGTTATCATTATTTGTGGATGAAGTATCACTGGGGGAGCTCTGTATGCATCTTTTCATTTGTCTCCTTGATTAAACTAGAACTCAGAGTAATTCAGTCAGAAGAACCTTGGTATTTTGTAGATAAGCTTAAAGTCTGGATATCCTCGATTCTCTCAGTAATCAGTTTAAAAATATACAGACAAGGCTTCCTTAATTGAGAAGAAAACCTACCTGTAGTCATTACCTTGAGCTCAAGTATAATTCAAACTTACCTTCCTGCAGGCTTGCTGTAGATTTTGGACCAGACTAGCTAGCCCTATCATTATGCAATCAAATCTCTTGCAATACATTTCTGAATATACAACACTGGCTATTTTGTTTCTCTGGTAGAACTTTTATTAGTATAGTATGTATCTTTCTGCAAATTCAATGAGACATATGTTTTAAGAATCATGAGTAAGGTGAGAATTTTGCACTGAGAATTCAATTTCTTAAAAATGACCCAAAAAAGACTTTGAAGGATTGAGAAAACCATGGTTGAATAGATTCAGTACTTAAAAAAAAAGAGTAGAGAAAAGAATTGTACATCCAGTACATTCAGTGAGGTGGAGAGAAGTAGACAAAGGATAACAGCTAGAATATGTAAAGATAACATTTTCCTTATATATTCAAAGGAAATAAAGTCAAGCTTTCATTTTTCTAGAGTAATAAATAGTAGCTTTGAGATGGAGGGTCTATAGTAATGGCTCATTTGGAAAGTACTTGCTATGCAAGCATAAGATCTGAGTTTGGTCCTCAGCATCCATAGTGCTGAGTCTAGTAGCTTGTTGCTTGCAGTCTCCATTCTGGTGAGGTGGTCACAAGCCAATCCGTGGGGCTTGCTGACCTAACCAGCAAGCCAGATGTTTGCTGCTGTGAGACCTTGTCACAACAAACAAGGTGTACAACTTCTGAGAACACTCAGTGTTTACCTTCTTACCTAAAATGCTCTGATTAGTGGGTGATAGAGTGGAGAGAACGTAATGGCTAACACTGACTGTTTTCTTGAAAACAAGGAAGCAGGTCTCTGGGCACATCTCTAATGGATTGCCTAGATTAAGGTCATCCTGAGAGAATATCAGTGAGGGATTGAAGCAAGACTTGCCTTAACTGTTGCTGGCACCATTCCATGAGCATAACATCCCTCCCTGACTGTATAAAGTGGAGAAATAAGTTTGAGCCCTCAGATACAGGCACTCATTTCTGTTTTCTTCTTACTGTGTTATGTAACAAAGCCAGCCGATTCACACTCCTGATGCCTTGACTTCCTTGCAGTAGTTGATGTGTAGCATGGAACTGTGAGTTAAATGAACCCTCTCTCCCTTAGGTTGCTCTTGTCAGACAACATTTACCATAGTAACAGAAAAAGAAGCCAAGACAGGGATTTTTTTCCTATATTCTCATAATTCATTGGCTTTATCAGTAGAGTAGGATGCTAGAACATTGCTTAATAGACAGAATGGGTTGACTTCTTTTAAAGTTTAAGGAGAGATGAAAGTATGAAACCGAAATGTACAAAAGTAGAATGTATGGAATTTGTAAGTGGTTTCATATGATGTGGCATAAGAGGTGGTAATGTTACTATCATGGTAGAAACATTCAAACTAAGATTACCTGGTATGGTTGTAGAATTTTTCTCACCAGATTTAATTCAGTTCCAAGGATGTATTATGAATAGCCAATAAGGAAAAATGAATTAAGTTATGGACACGTTAAATTTATGAATGATTTGAAGAAGAAAGAGTTTAGAGGAAAAGAGAGAAAGGGAGAGAGAAAGAGAGAGGGAGAGAGGGAGAGATGGAGAGAGGGAGAGATGGAGAGAGAGAGAGAGAGAGAGAGAATCAGAACATATAATGATAGTGAAAAATAGGCAGAAAATATAAGGAATAAATTCACAGTTAATACTGGTTAACACAAAAGGGGTTGTGAAAAGATTTATGTAAAGAATAATAAATTCAAAGATTGGTGTATTGGATATCAAATCCAGTAGTCATACAGAATAATGTTTTGGAGTGACGAATTCAGACAGTTGTCCTAGCTATAGTTGTGTGTAACATAGTGGGCAGGAGAACTATTAATGTACAAGTGAATATATTTTCATATTAAAACCAAATATCTATTACAATACAGTTTCCTGTTTCTGAGACATGAACGGAACTACTTTGGAAATGAGTTTAAAGACTGGAATCGTGGGAAAAAGTACACACACAAAACAAAAACAAAAACAAAACAAAACAAAACAAAACAAAAAACCTTGCAAGAGGTATTTGTGCCATCCTCTACAAGATTTGGGGGTCATTGTCAAAGAAAGAACAGAAAAGGTGTGAGGGTCTGGAGAGGAGGAGAGAAATACTAAGCACTGGTCTTTGGGGAGATAACACAGTGACTGCTATACTCTGAATGACAGTGACTGTGTGACTCCTTGTAGTGAGTAACCATTCCAGCTTTGATCTGGAAGTTCCAACCCCCATTGAGGCTTCGGTAACTGTCACACCTACAAGGTGGGGCCGAGAGAGGACCCTGAAGACCCGAGAGCTGGATGCACCATCTCTCTTGGTCCCTGGACCCATTCCATAATATCTTATACCTATCCAACTCCTGATCAGGATTTTCATAAGAGTGGACCTGTGGTTACCACATCATGGAAACAGGAAAAGATCATCTGTCCCTATACTTTCATGAGGCTCTATATGCTGTTTACAGTTTATGGTGGAGGAAGAGGTATTTTCTTCCGTGGTAATACCACTACTATCGTCAACAAACTTTGCAACAATCCTGTAAACAACCCTAATGAAACTCACTGGGTTACACGAACTAAGTAAATGAATAAATGAATGAGAAAGACAGAAGTGTAGACAGGTGCTAGTTGGAAAAAAGAAGTGGATTAGTGAGAGCCCGCAAGGGAAATAAGACAGGGTAACAGGGAAACGTGAACAAAATCCATTACATGTGTGACGATGTCATGATAAAACCATTGTGGTGGCTGGGTGGTGGTGGTGCACGCCTTTAATCCCAGCACTCGGGAGGCAGAGCCAGGCGGATCTCTGTGAGTTCGAGGCCAGCCTGGGCTACCAAGTGAGTTCCAGGAAAGGCGCAAAGCTACACAGAGAAACCCTGTCTCGAAAAACCAAAACAAAACAAACAAAAAAAACCATTGTGGTGTACAACTAGTATATAGCAATAAAAGACTTTGTAAAAGCTTGAGATTAGAAATCAGGAATGACATTTATAATATCCGGACTCTCGGGTACATCATATATAAATGTAAAGCACTCTTTCTTTGACAGGACCACTGAGTCATAAAAAGGTCAGAGAGTTGGTTGTGAAATTGTGGCCCGTTGAGGTTTCAGATGTTACACCTGTGACTGCCTAACCAAGAACTGAAGAGGACAGCAAGTAGACTTGCAAACATAGACAGAAGAAATCCCAGGAGCCCTGAATGCTGGAAGCTGTGCTCCAGATGGGTTCAATGACCTGGGATAGATGTGTGAAGTCAGAGTTAAGAAGAGACTATGAACACCTGTTGTTCAAACAAATGGCCCTGGAGAGCCTGCACTGTTTTTATTTATATAGTCAATGGTTTTCCTGAACGGTTTAATAATCAGTTTTGCTTTTTCCTAAAGCGTCTAAAAATGGTTACAATAATTAACAGTTTGTTCCTTGCTTTATTCCCCTTCTGTCTCCCACTAGTAGCCATTACCTTCTTGATCTAGATCTCTGCTGTTAGGAGCGTAAGCTGTCTTGGAAGTGACAGAGGAATTTTTCTAACTAGGCACACCTACAGGTAGACCAGTGTACCTAGCTGCCGGTATATGTGGTTCCAGCATGATGCAGGGTGAGAGAAAGTTTTGCCTCTTGTGGTTAGTGTTTATATCTGATAGTGTCTGGGCTCTCATGATCAACTCACCAGCCAAAGCTGGATCAATTAATTCTATATTGTGTACTACTCTATCTCCTCTGGGGATATACCAAGTTTTCCCATTTATCCTATAGGCAACATAGCTTGGAATCTTACTTTTAGTAGTTGACACTGTTACTTGAAATGAAGAAACTGAGTTTCTATGATTCTGATTCATTCCCTGTTCCTAGACTGTATCTATTAACTCCTGATATTATCTATTTAATAACATTTCTTTAAAACTCTTATGGTTAAAATCACTCTTTCCAGAAGAGTTATGCAAATATGTGATGTTAAACTTCATGACCTACTCTAAATCGTTCAAGCTACCAGTTTGGCTACCATAGTGAAAGCAACCAGAACACTTGCACATACACTCCTGGGGTCATGCCCAGAATTGTGCATGGAACTGTCTACATGTCTTTACCAAGTGGATCAAAGTCTCCAGGGTCTTGCCATAAGGAGAGCCATTTGTGCTATACTCAGGCCTTGTTCCTCAAATAAATCACATGGCTCCTACCACCTGAACCCTACAGAAACTACAGACAACTACAGACAACTGAGGAACACTGAGATGAAAAGAAATAGTCTTCCCCAGGGAAGAGCACACACTGGTTAGTTATCCAATATCAAAGGATCAGCCCTGAAAGCATATATACAGGTTACATTATATGAATTGAACAGCATATACTTAAGAATATATATGTTTGTACACATCCACGTATACATGTAACAACAATGAATGGAAACAGTGTCTATGATGAATTTGCATGAGACTGGACATCCATGCACTCCCACTCAGATCCAGGAGTCCTGAAGGATTAATGGAGAGCTGGTGATCTTTTATCTGTGTTGGAATCCTGAAAAGGTTTAATTCAAAGGACACACAGAGTCTGAACCAACAACCAGGAAGCCTGCATGGGTCTGACCTAGGTCCTCTCTCTCTCTCTATATATATATATATATGATAGCTGTGTAGCTTGGTCTATTTGTGGACTCCTAATAATGGGAGCAGAGGCTGTCCCTACCACTTTGGCACGAATTATATATGTATATTGGATTTTTTGTCTGAATCTGTCAAATGTTAATGGACTAGACATCGTTAATGTACTCTTGACTGTATATATTGTATATACTTAGTGGATATAATTTTTCTTGTATTAGTTAAAGCTTTTTTTAATTTTAGACAGAAAAAGGAGAAATGTGGTGGTATTGTGTTCCCCAAAATATTGTGCACACTAATAAACTTATCTGGGGTCAGAGAACAGGACAGCCACAATATTAAACATAGAGGATAGGCAGTGGTAGCACACGCCTTTAATCCTACCTAGCATTCCAGAGGCAGAAATCCCTCTGGATCTCTGTGAGTTCAAGGCCACATTGGAAATAGCCAGGCATGGTGACTCATGCCTTTAATCCCAGGGAGTGATGGCAGAAAGCAGAAAGGTTTATAAGGCGTGAGGACTAGAAGCTAGAAGCATTTGGCTGGTTAAGCATTCAGGCTTTCGAGCAGCACAGTTCAGCTGAGATCCATTTGGATGAGGACACAGATGCTTCCAGTCTGAGGAAACAGGATCAGTGAGGAATTGCGAGGTGAGGTGGCTGTGGCTTGTTCTGCTTCTCTGATCTTCCAGCGTTCACCCCAATACCTGGTCCAGGTCTGTTTTTATTAATAAGACCTTCCAAGATTCATGCTACATCTGGGAATATATTTCTTCTACCAGATTGCCTTGATCAGTCTTAATACAAGGAGATGTGTTTAATCTTACTGCAACTTGACATGCAATGCTTTGTTGATACCCACGGGAGGCCTGCCCCCTTTCTGCACATGAACAGAGGAGGAATGGGCTGGGAAGGGGGATGAAGGAGAGGGAGAGGATGGGAGGAGAAGAAGGGGAAACTGCTATCAGAATGCAAAAATAAGAAAATTAATTAAACAAATAAAAACATCCTTAAAAAAGAACACTGGTTGCAGCAACTGGATAGATAAACTTGTGAAGAGTGAAGTCAAACAGACAAAGAACAAATTTTCACTCTTCCATGTCTTTTTATGCTGACTGTCAGAAGAGGTTGTGGCCCAGATTCACACTAGGTCTTCCTGCTTCAAATGATCTAATTAAAAATAAACAGCAGCTTGAGGTTTAGTTGGTTCCAGGTGTAGTTACATTGTCAGCCAAGATCACCCATCACTCTGCTAATATATACAGCCAAATGCAAAGGGAAATGCTGCCACTTTTATCTTTGATTCAATTTCACTAGGATACACCATCTACTAAAATTCTTATTACTCTTATCTTGTTCTTTCATGTATCCCTTCAAATCATTAGTCAAGGAGAACTCAAGTTATACTCTGAAGTGCTTGCATTAGGATCTCTTAGTTGCTAGTTATTTAATTATTTAAAGTCATTTAATAAGAAAAAGATGTGAAAGACAGCATCTTCTACCAAAAATGACATATTGTGATGGTTTTGGGTGCCATGCTATTTTTTATCCTCCTTTAAAAAATATTGATTTAGAAACTTTGAAGATATATTTGGATGTTGGGCTGTGCATGCAAGAGTACAGATGTCTATAAGAGAATCCAGACCAAGGTGCATGCTGGAAATGGAACTGAAAACCCTTGTGAACCACTTGGTGTGGGTGCTGGAAGTCAAAATCAAATCCACTTCTAAAGAAGTACATAGTCCTAACCACTGAGTTATCACCCCAGCTCTTATCCTATGATTGAATAGAATATGTTCATGGTATAGGACACATATATCTGAATTATTTGATATGGTATGCATTTAGTTCTTTTTTTTTTTTTTTTTTTTTTTTGGTTTTTCGAGACAGGGTTTCTCTGTGTAGCTTTGCGCCTTTCCTGGAACTCGCTTTGGAGACCAGGCTGGCCTCGAACTCACAGAGATCCACCTGCCTCTGCCTCCCAAGTGCTGGGATTAAAGGCGTGTGCCACCACCGCCCGGCCGCATTTAGTTCTTTATAAGCAATGAATTTTCATGGAAATATCAATATTACGATTAAGGTCATTATTTACTTATACTGTTAACTACTAATATATGACTAATTTTTTATTATACATTTCTAACAACAACCTAAATCCACTTCATTTTTAAATATTTCATATTTCATCTCATTTTTTTCCCATGAGAAGAGTAAATGGTGGCTTACATTGTGTGGAACTTAAAGTTATGTACTCGACAATGGGAAGGCCAAACAGTACAAATAAACATCAAAATACAGAGATTTTGTTTTGAAGTACTGAATAAATATTTTCTAGGTAATATTGTTTTTCCTAGAGTAATTACTCTGAAAGTCAATTACTTGTGTATTTTTTAGTTTAAAAATGCTCCTAAATGGATGATTCTGACACCTTAAGGTACTATTTTGCTTGCTTGAAAATATATTGTGTTTTTGTGCTTTGTTTCCAAATGTTACACTTAACCAATTTAAAAGAATTGTATTTATTGGGATACTGAGTGGAAAATGTGTCTACCAATGCTATTGTACATTTTCAGATTTTCAACACAACAGTAATGTGGCAGGTGTGTCCACCCAGTTGCCCCACAGGAAAGCCGATGGACTGCACTGGGTTTTAATGACTGAAGCAGGTATCTTGTGGAGGTTGAATTTTATCATTTTTATGATGCTTTAAGAAAGAAAAAAAAATGACTATATTTTGTGGTTTTTTTCTTCTATGAATTGTTCTGTCAGTCTTTTTAAAAACCCCAGTGTATCTGAGACAATATAGTAACTCCCACACAAAGAGCTGTTTGGATAACTTGTTGTGATGTGGCAGGTCCAAATTAAATAACGGAAGGAAACTCTTCGCAGCAGGTGCAGGAGAGCATTGTTTCCCTGTAATAAATGTCATAATTTCATAGAAGACACATAATAGAGGCAAAGCACCTTTACTTATTGGTGTGTAATAATCCTTTAGAAAGATTGACACATCATTAAGGAGACCTTGTCTGCCTCTGACAGATCTTTCCAGT
This sequence comes from Peromyscus nudipes, assembly GCA_902168325.1. Classification (NCBI taxonomy): domain Eukaryota; kingdom Metazoa; phylum Chordata; class Mammalia; order Rodentia; family Cricetidae; genus Peromyscus; species Peromyscus nudipes. Next base: position 29,221 of record CABHPH010021467.1, on the reverse strand, counting down.
GAGTTGTCTTATGTCTTCAAAAGTGTTTTCTTATTACCCTCTTATCCATTCACATAAAACGAAAAGAACTGTTCAAGGAGTCAGCATTCTGCTGTGATGGAAACAGCAGTAACCTGGCATTTAAGATTACCTGCTTACTTATGAAATTACTTTTTCTCCTATATTAAATCTTAATCGATGACTCAGAGGCAACATAAAAACTTGTGTAATTATTTCAATTCTTGTAGCCTTTACTTCCTTGGTATGTAAAGTAGAAATAAAAGTTTACTGACAGAATTATATTACACACTGCTTGAGAATGATCTAGTAGGTGGCTGGCACATGATAATTAATAAATAAGATTTGTGTTGCCTTTGTGATGCCTAAGGCAAGTTGGAGTTTCTGATCTAGATGAAGTAGCCATATGTCCAACCAAGATGACTATAAGTGATTTTGTTATTAATTTCCACGAATAAATATCAATTTTTTGAAGGTTATTTGTTTATTTATTTATTTATTTATTTATTTATTTATTTATTTATTTATTTATTTATTGGGTTTTTTGAGACAGGGTTTCTCAGTATAGATTTGATGCCTGTCCTGGATCTCACTCTGCAGACCAGGCTGGCCTCGAACTCACAGAGATCCGTCTGGCTTTGCCTCCCGAGTGCTGGGATTATAGGTGTGCACCACCACTGCCCAGCATATTTGAAGGGTTTTTTTAAGTAGTTCATAAGCCACAAAACAATGATTTTAATAAAAATAGTAATACTCAAACAAAAACCAATAGATGCCTGTCAGCTTAATGGGAAATTTTTAATGCTTATGTTGTTATTATTGTGCACTAAATATTTATTTGAATTATTTAAGTTTATCTTTGAAATGCTTCAAGAAAACTATTCTGCAAATATTGACATTTTTAAGAGTCAGAAACAGCACCTTACAGAAGTTAAATATCCTCCCTATATCATGCAATTAATAAAGAGTTGAGGCAAGCCAAACCTCAAGGTCTGTAGACAAATTGAGTATGTTATAGACTCACAATTTATAACAGGTACTGAAGATATATTCATTAAAGATAGCATTAGCTAATTGAAAATTTGATTATTATTTATTTCTGGTAGGAAATAACCAAGCCTACTCCTTCTGTTCAATTTGATTTCCAAAGTCATGCACACATTCTTAGGGGAAAATAAGTTACAGCTCTGCTTCTACCAGAGACTGGAGCTTTATTCTCTTCCTTATACTGTCTTGATATTTTCATCAGTATTATGTTTTCGTCTTTCATTTGACTGCAGCATTTGTTTGTTTTTTACATATATGAGTCCTATCAGACATCCAGTGACTTTAGGAAACGGAACAGAATTGTTGTTCATTGTAATAGAAACACCTTCTTCCATGATCCATTGCCTCCACTCAAGTCCTAAAGATATAACATCATTGAGTCAGTAATTATCTGTTATGACTTCAGATAGGTAAATCTGATGGACTCCATCTTGATTTTTCCTTAGTGTTAATAGATCTCATTTTCTTTAAGAACCACCCTTCATAGTCTCTAAAAATACTCGTATATGCCTCGTAAGTTAAGGTCTATGGTATCCATATCTCCAAAACCTGCTGATGTTGAGTATCCTATGCCAGAGATAACTTCATACAGCGCGACTGTTACCTATCTTAATAGGTAATACCACTCTTAAATACACCAGCCACCCATGCCGAGCATGAAAACCTCCAATCTCACCTCATTCCCTACACACAGTATCTAATGCAAGCTCAAAGACTGGTTTATTACACCATTAACATTTCTTTTTATATCTAATTTTCCTTCAACTTCTCCGCTAGTGAGTACTTCTTTATACAAAATAGTTCGTTAATGAATATCTTTAGAAGAAGTTAATAAATAATATATTGAGAGCATTTCTTTGAACCTGTATATATAATAGTGACAGAAGCAAAGGAAGAGATACTTGATGTTTTACATGGAAGGCAAATAAGGACCTGAAAATATCTCATTAAACTCCCAAACTATAAGTATAGTATTTTGGAGCAAAATGGTGAAGGAAATTGATTGTCTCTATTATTACTGATAGATTCATTTTTCAAAGAAAGTGCTACTGCATTTATAAGTAAACATAGCCTTGCAAGATCGGTTTGAGAGAAAGGAAAAGTAACTGACATGCAAATGAAAAACAATCCATTGTTCTTTTCAAAGGACTAGGAAGTGATTCCTGATTGGCACATCCTAAATTGAATACAGAGAGACAATCTTCATCTTAAATCTTCAGTTTATCATCCAACACTTGATGGGGGACAGCATAGAGATTGGTTACATCAGTCACTATACTACTATGTTGCCAAAATATCCACTTTCTTTATCAGTTTGTCATTTGAACATATGATCTATTTGTTTGTTTACTGTCTACCAGTTTTCCCTTAATATTTATTATGTCAGGTATTTCTCCAGGCCTATATACTCTTTGTTAGTAAAATGGGCCTTTAAATGAATATTTTACCAATTTAAAGTTTAATTCAGTTCAATTCCATAGAAATCTATTTAAGGTGGTATTCCTGCCTACCTCTCTCGTCTCACTTCTCTCTCATTCATAAATAATGTACACAGTGAATGTATTCAATGACTTCATTCTTGCTGCGAAATCTCTATCACAAATCTTTCAACTTACAGTTTCACATTCCTTTTTCTAACAAATGCTTCTGAGTCCTTGATAATATAGGGAAGTTTAGGAATCATTAAATATTACCTTTCTTCTTTCATCAAATGATAAAAATCAGTATTTTCATCTCTTTCAAGTCCCCAGAGCTTTCTTACTCTGTTTGAGAGCAGTGATATGAATGCCTCTGGAAAACTAGGATGAAAAGGGATCTATTTTAATGTGTTATTTGAAAACTTTGGAGAAAGATTCTGCTCAAATTGTATTGCATCATCCTTATTTAAATTTAAGAAAACACATGATGTTTCAATGCCTGATTCATCTTTCATCTTTTAAGCACAATTTATTCTTTTAATAATATTTGTAAATGATTTAGTCAGATAAAATCATATAATCATGTTTATAGGTAGGGAAGCATATGAAACTATAAAAGAGACATTCCATTCCAACACGTAGTTAATTATATAGTAAACATGACAGATCTTCATTCAAAAATCATACAAATACCTGAAATGACAATAAAGAGAAATACAATGAGGGGGAGTATGCAGTTTAAAGAGAGTTGATTCATTCAAATAACACTCATTTATCACCTGTCTTCTCTATGTGTGACATGTACATCTATTTTCAGTACATAATGAAATGGACCAGACTAGTTCTCCTAATGAAGATAATGATCTAATAAGATGAATTATAAAATATCCTATTTGAATTAAGCAAATTGGACTATTATTCGACCCAAGGGTAAAGAATAAGTGAGGAAATGTTTTAGACACAATGATTCCACATGCAACAAATAAGTGGTCAGAAAAACCAACCAACCAAACAAACAAAAAACAAAAACAATTAATCCCAGGAAAAAAAATAATTTGATCACAGGAAGGAAATCATTAGATCACAAGAAACAAATCATTAGATCACAGGAAGGAAATCATTAGATCACAGAAAGGAAATCATTAGATCACTGCAAGGTAATCATTAGATCACAGGAAGCAAATCACAGAATGTTCAAGGATGTGGTTAAAATTTGGATCCAGTGTGGATTGTTATAGGGCCTGAAATCTTAGAGTTGTGGAGATACTTCTTATGTAAAAGCAACAAAGAACTAAGTCCTTAAGTACATGCCAAAACTTAGATTTTTTTTCTATTTTATTTCTCCCTGTAATTTATGAGTTTCTGAAATGTTAAAAACAATTGTAGAAAATCCTTCAGAATATTACAGTTGATCATATTAAAAAATGATGTTGGATTGACATACAGTTATGGTATTAGAATTGAGAGAACCTCAAAGACCATTAAATTTAAAAGTAAATAATGACATGCAATATATTATGCACATGAATTAGACGACATAGATAATGGATGTATGGTTTCTGATTTCCATTTTTGGACAAATAGGTCTGAAATTGTTCTTCAAAGAAGAAAAGTTGGAAAACAATTTAAATTCTTAAATAAAGTCAGCAAGAAGAATTTTAGTTTTTAATAAAAATAAATTCACCTAATGTTTCATAGATATTTAGCTTTTGGGGTTTAAAGTTGGAGCTGCTATGTGAGAATCACTGAGTCATATATACATAGGCAATGTATATTTGAAACCACAGACAAATAGAGCAGAGCAGTTGTTAAATAACAAAATAGTGTTGATGAGGGCAAACTGAAGAACAAGGTCAAAACAAAATACAAGAAAAGTCAGATAGGTAATGGCTATCTAGAAGACACATTAATTTTAAAAGAGCACACCTAGAAATAGCAGTGAGAACCATGAGTTGGAAACAATAATTATGAGTGAGGTAACAGATTCAGAAAGAAAAATGTCACATTTTCTCTGATTTGTAGATGATACATTTGAAACCTTACATAGGCATATTCCATAAGGAAGTTCCCTAGATGTTAGGATATTGTGAAGGGGCTGGGGAAGAGGCTTTCAAGGAAAGGAAGATAGAGAACACAGTGGTATGGGGGTTCAAGGGAAATAATAGAGAGGAAGGTCAAATGGGGTGTTAGATGGGAGAATGAAATAAAAGAGGGAACAGGAGGAGGAATACATGCATAATAATAGGGACCTTTTGAAAATACCACAGGGAAACCTACTACTAAAAAGAATGTGTGTGTGTGTGTGTGTGTGTGTGTGTGTGTGTGTGTGTGCGCGTGTGTGCGCGCGCGCGCGCTTTTCGCGCGTTTTTAAACCCTATATGATTCAATTAGTCTCCTAGTAGCCACGATAGCCTAACAAAAAATTGTTCACTGTTAGGAATAGGTTATCTCTTTTGGAATTTTTGCCTCATAGATCTCCAAAAATTAATGACTGTTGCCACTGTTATTCATTACCCTCCTGAAAAATGACAAAAATACCCAATTCCTGAAGACAATACTTACTTGGGTCATACAACATGAAGAAATCTAGGTGATATTCACAGGAGCTTTCAACTTACTGGGTAACTTTTATAGTGCTGGACTTTGCTGTACATGGAACTGGAAGAAAAGAGTAATCATCATTATTTTCCACCTGTGAACCTTTCACAAGATTAAGTCTGGCAAAAAGCTGGCATGGAAATGGCCGCAGCAGAGCTATTGATCATTGATAGTGTCAAAGAGAGAGAAAATCAGCTTTTTTTTAAAAGGACGTGTCTCTGTACATTGACCAAGTACCAGAGTATATGTGCCACACAAATTAGACTCAATAGGTTAAAAAAGAGGACACAGAGTTGGGGAGGAAGGAAGCTGGCTCTGGGAGGAGTCAGAAGGGGTGAATATGATCTAAGTACATCAAAAAATTCCCTAAAAGGAAAAACAAAATCTAGCCATCACAGCCTGATAATACAAGAAGTACACTATACCCGCAATTATTTATTACTTTAATTGTGTCTTTGAATATATACAAATGATTCACCTTGCTTAAAAACAAGACACATATATATGCTTCTCTAGTACCTCATTACATTTCAAATGAACAATGTTTGTTGATCCAATTTTATGAAATCCTCAGATTCTGTCACTTCACATTTACATTTAGAACTATGTCTTTTGTTAATAGTAAAAAAAAAGGAAAAATTTTTTAAATCTTTTTAAAAAAAGATATGAAGATAAGTGAAATATAGCAGTGAGAATACTAAACATGGGAACACTGCAGATGAAGAGCACAGTGACATTGTAGGAAGACGCAGAAGTGTACTAATTTTCACTGTGAATAAACTGAATAAACTATATATGGATGTTTTAGAGGAGTATTGATTATTGTATGAAGATATTGGTTGTAAAGATTTTAGTGATAAACAATTTCAGACGTGTGAGAAAAAATAAATAAATAAAATAAATGTTTTTGAATTAGCAGGCCAGTTCACAAGTTGTTTACAACTAACATAAGATGCTCCTTCATTCATTAAAATGTATAGCATAAGAATTAAAATTCTAAAAAGGTAATTATCTATTTGAAGAAAAAGTAAATGGTCATTTCCCTTCTGACATTCATTTTCATTCTTTTAATGAGCAGTCAGGAAACACTGCAAGAATGAAAGGCAACCAGTAATAATAACCCAACAACATGTAGATGCACTTTTGCCAATTTTCCTCCACTACATCCTAGACAAACAGGATATATTTGTGTTATTGATTTGCATTGCAATGATTTAGATAACAATAGTAAATAGTGTGCTGCAAGAGTGCTGAAGTTGATGAGATGACTCAGAAGGTTATGTACTTGCCACACAGACACAAGGGCCTACTTATGATCCCAGAACCCACATAAAAATGGCTGGGTGTGGTAATATAATTAGATCGCTTCAGAAAAAAGTAAGAGGATCACTAGCTAGGAAGCATATAGCCCAATGGGTAAGCACCAGACTAAAAAGAGACTCTTTAAAATAAACTGGAAAGGCCAGGTATGGTGATTCACACCTCAAGAGGCACAGGAAAGCAGATCTGTATGAGTTCAAGGACAGCCTGGTCTATATAGTTAGTTACAGACCAGCAAGAACTACACAGTGAGACTATGCTTTAGGAAAATAAATTAGATGAAGAGTGTCCTTGAGTAATTACAGCTGAAATTTTCCTTTAACCTACACTCACTACAGAGAGAGAGAGAGAGAGAGAGAGAGAAACAAAGTTAAGAAAAATAAGTAAAATGTTTTTCAAAAATTACTAACAAACATCAAAAAACTTGCCAAAATGAATGAGGCAACATAAATGCTAATTAGTTTTAGCTTATCATTCTGCATTATATAAATATAATAGAACATCTCTAACAAGAGCTGGAGAGATTATCTGGTAATTTGGAACATGTATTGCTCTTGTAGAGGACCCAAGTTTAGCTCCTAGAATTCATATAGTGGCTCCCATCCTCCCATCCATAACTTAAATTTCAGGAAATCCAATGCCCTCTTCTGATTTCAGATATCAGGCAAATAAAAAATTTGGAGACAAATAGGAAAAGTACTCATACACATAAAACAAAACAAAAGAAATTTTAAAAATCTCCATGGACTCCAAAAATATTGTTTCTTTTTTCAATTAAAATATTAAAAACATAATTATATACATGAATCAAATTTTATAAACAATATATTAGAATGCTAAATATTTGGGTCAGAAAAACAGATTTTTAAAAATAAATTCAATAATTTCTTAAGTAATCCTAATATTCAAACATACGGAGGAAACACTCATTTATATGCTTTTAGTTTCCCTATCAACAAAAATAAAATTAGAATTTTATGGAAACGTAAATATTTTATTCAACATTAGTTTATATTTTATATGTATACTGCATTAAGTTTAGGTACGGTTTAAATCAGTAATAACCTTTAGTCTTATATGTAAAGACTATCTTCATAAATGCATAAATCTTCTGAAACTGATAATAACATGCATTCACTGAAATAATAGACTTTATCCTCTATTTCTAACACCATCCAACATTATCAGGTTTGAATACAGTAAGTGAAAATTTGAAAATAGAAACAAGACATAAAATCTCATCCAATTTTAAGTTTTAAATTAAACCTTTTGTTAAAAGTCAGGGATTGACTCTAGGTAAACAGTTAGAACCAAAAGGTTTTATAATACAGATAAATTTAATGTTTTTAATAAAGAGAAGCTATCCAGATTGAGAAAGATTTCATACATAGAAGAGATACTGTGTAATAGTAAAGGATCAGTGTTTCATGGCCAGCTTGTGGGATTTGTGTGTGTGTGTGTGTGTGTGTGTGTGTGTCTGTCTGTGTGCTCCATGAACTGGAGCACAAAATCATCACAATGACACACAGTAATGTGAAATGAGTGAGGAGATAGGTATCAGACTATAAAGCAAGTGATATACAAGCTTTATACGTACATACACCCTTATATATTATGTACACAGTATGTATACACCTATACCTACACATATCATACTATATAGATATAATTGAGCTCTCTTTACCAAAATTAAATTATACTGTATGATAAAGCTAAAATAATTTTAAGACCAAAGTGAAGCCCAGATCAGTGTTCACCTAACCAAATATGACTAGTTAATCAGACAAGCCCTTTAAGGAGTTTCTATACTATGAAAAATAAGCAGCTAGATACAACCAACAGGAAAAGCACTCATGTTGATCTTATTACAGCCTTATTTGTTGTGAAGACAGACACATAACAGACAGACACTTTCTAGGAGATGACCTGACATTCACTTTCTTAAAGAGCTGGATTTCTTCATTGACCCATCAGCTAGCAAGAGGGAGCAGATGTGAATAACACTCTGGGAGCATTCATAGGGTCTTGAAGAGAGACAATAGCTAAACACACAATAACTGTGTGTGTGTGTGTGTGTGTGTGTGTGTCTGTGTGTGTGTCTGTGTGCTTGCCTGTGCTGTGTTTGCCTGGAGAGCAGAGGTAATAGCAAGACATTAACACAAAAGTCAGGCAGTGGTAGCATATGCCCTTAATCTGATCACTTGGCAAGCAGGGTCTCTGTGTGTTCAAGGACACACTAGGGAACAGACAAGCGTGGTGACATACACCTTTTTTCCTAGTACCAACAATAAAGACCTGGAGGTCTGTACAGACAGGCAGTAGCAAGGAAGTGAGGTAGCTGGGCTAAGAGCCAATGAGAGGGCAAAACAGCAAGTCAATAAGTCTGTATTTTCACCGATGATACTGTTAATAGCAACTTTAAAATACCTAACTGTGTTCTGTATTTTCACTGATGAGTAGTGTATAGCAAACTTATGATGTCTTAAGCTCTTAGACTTATGCCATTATGTTATTTAGATTTTGTATTTTATAAAGTTGAGTGGAAGTGCAAAAGAAGCCTAATCAGAAATGTAAAGCGGTGGGTCAGTTTGAGCAGTGAATAAGAAGGAAGATTTTTGAGGATTATGATGAAGTTGAAAGGCCTTTACATAATGCCTAAATTATTTGCATTACTAGGCAACATCTGGTCCCCAGGGATGCTTTCAGTATTGGCTTAAAAGATAGCAAGGGATATAGTATTGGAAACTGAAGAAATAGGTTATTCTTTTTTTTTTTTTGGTGTTTTTTGAGACAGGGTTTCTCTGTGTAGCTTTGTGCCTTTCCTGGGACTCACTTGATAGCCCAGGCTGGCCTCAAACTCACAGAGATCCACCTGGCTCTGCCTCCCGAGTGCTGGGATTAAAGGCGTGCGCCACCACCGCCTGGCCAAGGTTCTTCTTAAGTAGTGCAAAAAGGTTAAAAGAGATACATCCTGGTATTAACTGGACAGAGGAATTTTCAAGTGATGAAATATATTGCTAGGTATTTACAAGTAAACACTATTATCTTACACTAAAACATAAGCTAATACATGATAATTTGAGTATAGAACTATATATCAGAAAGGAAAGTGAATTACTTCCAAAGTTCTATGATAAGAAACTCATCAGAACTGTAGTAGAGAGGAAAGAGGAATGTGTGTTTTTATCATCAGTATAATGTGGTGATATTTTATTTGTATGTTAATAAATAAAGTTTGCCTGGAAAGCAGAGGTAATAGCAAGACATTAACACAAAAGTCAGGCAGTGGTAGCATATGCCCTTAATCTGATCACTTGGCAAGCAGGGTCTCTGTGTGTACAAGGACACACTAGGGAACAGACAAGCGTGGTGACATACACCTTTAATCCTAGTACCAACCATAAAGACCTGGAGGTCTGTACAGACAGGCAGTAGCAAGGAAGTGAGGTAGCTGGGCTAAGAGCCAATGAGAGGGCAAAACAGCAAGTCAATAAAAGTAACTCTCTTGGGAAGCTACAGCAGCATGGTGAGCTAAGGTTAGCTGGTGGCTTTCACTGTTTCCCTGATCTCTAAGGCTTTCACCCCTATATTTGGCCCTGTGTTTCTTATTTAGTAAGACTATTAAGAAATTCATCTACAATGTAAAATAAGAGATTGATCGAAAGGACAAGTGAATAGCAGAAAGGATCTTCCCATGGGATTATGGTGTCCTTATATATCTTTTTACCCATATCAAAAGGTGTCTATGAAGCTTGAGGGTGTTGTCCCTGAAACATCTCAGCATGAGTCAAAGACAGACAAAGGTCTGTGATACAGCTTTTGTCTAATGGACGAAAACCCTCAGAATTACTCACAAGACCACAATGATTTCAAGAAATTTATTTCAGCCAACAATATTGCTGCCTTGAACTGAAAGAAACTTGGTGAGCACAAAAGGACAGATGTTTTAAACTCACAAGAAAAAAAAAAGCCCTGGTGGGAAGAAAGCTGTTGAAACTACTGTACTGTACAGACATATCCCCTCACCTGAGAAAGAGGGGATCACTGATAGGTCAGAGGAAGAAAGAGCTGAGACAGATCAGCCCAAACTAGGGTGGATTGTTCCTGGGCAATGAAAGCTACTCACCACTTGCTCCCCTGTATTCCACAGCACTTACTTGTCTACTTATTTACTTTCCTTTGACGTTATTATCTACAACTGATATATTTTTTCCTTTTTCCTCCTGGTGGGATCTTGAGGGGAGATAGAGAAATGGGGGCTAGGGGAAATTATGGGATTAAAAACACAGAATCTTGCTTTCCTCTCTATATAAATACAGGTAGCAATCCTAGATGACATCTTGGAAACTCATCCAAATCTGATTTAGATTTTTGAACTTTGAGTTGATACTGTTTAGATAAGGTTTGGGAGCAGGTGTTAATGAGAATATGAGATATAGATACACATAGGGAGAGTTTTCAAACCTGGGCCACTGTTCTAATATTATGTAGTAATTTAGAACCCTAAGAAAGAACAAGCATGTGGTATTGTGTTCCCTGAAACATTGTGCATGCTAATAAACTTATCTGGGGTCAGAGACAGATCAGCCACAATATTAAACATAAAGGATAGGCAGTGGTAGCACACGCCTTTAATCCTAGCATTCCAGAGGCAGAAATCCCTCTGTTCAAGGATACAGCCAAGCGTGGTGACTCACGACTTTAATCCCAGAAAGTGAGCCTTTAATCCCAGGGAGTGGTGGTAGAAAGCAGAAAGGTATATAAGGCGTGAGGACCAGAAACTAGAAGCGTTTGGCCTGGTTAAGCATTTGGCTGGTTAAGCATTTTGCTGGTTAAGCTTTCAGGCTTCTAAGCAGCAGTTCAGCTGAGAGCCATTCGGATATGAGGACACAGAGGCTTCCAGTCTGAGGAAACAAGATCAGCTGAGAAGTTGGCCAGGTGAGGTTAGCTGTGGCTTGTTCTGTCTCTCTGATCTTCCAGCTTTACCCCAATAACTGGCTTCAGGTTTGATTTTATTAATAAGACTCTTTAAGATTCCTGCTATACAAGCATACTTTTCAGAGAGGAGAGATATAAACAATGGGTGTTTTTGTTTTTGTTGTTGTTGTTGTTTGAGACAGGATTTCTCTGTGTAGCTTTGGAGCCTTTCCTGGAACCTGCTCTGTAGACCAGGCTGGCCTTGAACTCACAGAGATCCATCTACCTCTGCCTCCTGAGTGCTGGGATTAAAGGCGTGCATCACCACTGTCTGGCTTTAAACAATGGGTGTTACAAAGCAGCTGTATTGAGTAGTATTACCAGGTGTTCCCAAGGTTTGACATCCCGCTTTCTTTATACTGTGAAGAATCTAATTCTTTTGAAGAATCCCGTTCTTTCGACTGTGGGTGGAATGTGGATGTGTGATGAGGAAGCATTCTCATGGTTAGGTTTTGTGAAGTGTGAAAGGTGAAGGGGTTTTTTATGCAGTTAGGGTTGAAAGGTGAAATCCTTAAGTCCGCATCACTCAAAGAGTTGTTGCCTTAAGATTAATGACTCTCAGACTTTCTTTGTCAAATAAAACTGCAATTTCTCCAGCCTCAAGGAGACTAACGGTAAATATGTGATGCTGCACATAACCTGGTCCTAGCTGCCACCTTCGCTTCTTCCTTGGGAGGCCATGTACAAAGACGCCAGTGAAGCTGTTGCTGGACTGTGGGACAATAATGGTCTTGCAATTTTGTAGTGATTTGTTATGCAGCAAGAGCTAACAATGCATTATTGGACTCCTTTAATAAGTAACAAATTCTCTTCTGACAAGTGTTTGTTTTTATTTGTTTGTTTGTTTTTTTTTCCAATCAATTGCAAGTCATGATACATTTGTACCATGGACTCAAAATGAGAATAAGTGCATCTTCTATTCAAAGTAGTGTTTTTACAATGAACTGCATATAAATCACACCCTGAGCTTGGAGTAGAAGAACAAACAGACTAACAAAAACCCACAAAACTTTAAAAGATCACTATATTACAATTTTGAGATTCAGCCAGAAATATACTCTGCTAAGCAAGTTTCATCTTCAGTGACAAACTATATCTATTTAGTGTTTCTGATGATAGCTTTTCCTTTCTATCAGAATTCGTTTCTTAATTATTTATAAGGAATGTTTTGCTAATATTATAACCCCTTATCCCAATTGCTGTCAACTTTTAGCACCTTTTGTATTTCTGTATGTAACCAGATGCACTGCAGCAATAAAGACAAACAGTAGGATGCCTTCGTATCACATCCAACTGTAGCTAGAGTTTTCCTGCCTGGCCCACAGTCAGGACAAATCTCTCTCACCTGCCAGTCCCACAGCCGCTCAGACCCAACCAAGTAAACACAGAGACTTATATTGCTTACAAACTGTATGGCCGTGGCAGGCTTTTTGCTAACTGTCCTTATATCTTAAGTTAATCCATTTCTATAAATCTATACCTTGCCATGTGGCTCGTGGCTTACCGGCATCTTCACATGCTGCTTGTCCTGGCGGCGGCTGGCTGTGTCTCCTTCCACCTTCCTGCTCTTTTCTCCTCTCTGTTAGTCCCGCCTATACTTCCTGCCTAGCCACTGGCCAATCAATGTTTTATTTATTGACCAATCAGAGTAATTTGACACACAGACCATCCTACAGCATCCAACAATGTGTTGAAACTCACTTATTTCTTCTTTCCCACTGTATTGCTATAATACATGTTGAAATTTTAATTTACAACCATATGATATGACACATATCTTACAAAATGAAACCAACTTTTCACGCTGAACAGTAATTTTCACACTAAAGCCAGAGAGAATCCTAGCATACAGTTTTAATACAACCCAATGTATTTCTAGGAACCAATAGCCTCAAAGCAACGATAGAATCATTTTTCTCTGAATGTTATTTAGCATAGAAAGTTAGTGTAATGGCCAATCAGTTTACTAAAGGGTAACTTCAACTCAGATCACAATTAATATGGGTTAATTTGTGTCAGTCTTATTTACATTTAAACAGTGACTTCCTAACCTTGACGAAGTGTGTGCCTCTATAAAATCTTTAGCATTTATTCATTGATATGAACCTGTTTTAAAAATTGTGTATAGTGAAAAATAAAGTTCTTTAATATTAATTAAAAGTAGAATACCACGATTTATAAATCAAAGATACTGTTGACATTTTTAATTAAAATTTTAACATTTTATTTGCATATATTAATTATAAAATAATGGGTTTCATTGTGACATTTTCATACATGCATATAAGTACTTTGATCATAATCACCTCTTATAAATTAAAATTTGAAAGTTTGTTCCTGATTCGATTTCCATCAGAAAGCAGATCAAAAGATATTTATAAGCATTAAGTTTGTCAACAAGAAATAAATTGATGTTAGTTCAATCTACGAAATCAAAGGATGCATTTTTCACTGCCAGAACACTGAAGATTTAGTCTGTAAATACTCTGAATAATGCTAATGTTAAAGTAATATTGGCCAAACATGGCATTATATCATTAGCTTACAAATTGAATACACGTTTAATTGTACTAATATTATGTGAGAGTATTTTACAATGATTAAAACCTCAATAAGATAAAAGCAAAATGAGACATTGTTTTAGTTATGATTTCTATTTCTATGATCAAACTCCACAACCAAAAGCAAGTTGAGGAGGAAAGGGTTGTTTTCATCTTGCAGTTTGGCTCCATCAGGGAATTAAGGACAGGAATCTGGGGACAGGAAATGATGAAGAGACCATGGAAAACTACTGATCCCTGGACTGCTCCATATGGCTTGCTCAGCCTGCTTTCCTACAGCACCCTGGACCACCATTCCAGAAATGGCAATTCCCACTGTGAGCTACACAGATCAAACATTAACGAAAATAAACCACATGGATGCCCATAGGACAAACTGTAAAGTCATTGTCTAAATTGAGAATCTTCTTCCTAAATAACTCTATCTTGCATTAAATTGACAAAATAATGATAACAACAACAATAATAATAGTAGTAGTAATAACTACTCATATGACAAAACAAAGCACAGAACAAAAATTTAAATTTATTTTATTGCAATTTATTTATATGCTTTTAGAGACAATAGATTTATTTCTCATATGATATATTCTAATTAGTTTCCCTTCCCTCTGCTTCTCCCAGTTCCTTGACACTTCTTCCATTTGGTTCTACCCCATTTCTGTCTCTCATTAAAAAAACAGAGAGGAGTCTAAGAGATAATAATAAAATGAAATGAAGAATAGAATATAGTAAGATAAAACAAAAAAACTAACACATCAAAATAGGAAAAACAAAGAAACAGAAGGAAAAAGTCCAAGGGAAGGCATGAGAAACATACACCCACTTGTTCACACTCAGGAATCCCATAAAGGCACTAATCCCAGAAAGGACTAGTAGGGTAAACAGAGAGAAGAAACACACACACACACACACACACACACACACACGCACACACGCACACACACATACATATATATATGGGGCACACATGAGCTACAAAGATGGTGCCAAGAGGAAGTTAGCTCAAGTTGTTTAAGCTGAGATAATATACAAAGATCAGGAGATGATGTCAGTGCATAAACAGCTCCTAGACAAGGAAATGAGTATAGGGTGACCTTTAAAATGATTGGTTGGTTCCTTCCACCCCCTCCTAGGGTTCTGAGTATTTCTGCTATAAAAGTGGCTTACTGCCTAACAATAAAGGAGTTCTTGCTTGACTTGACTCCCTGCTGAGTCTGATTGTCTCTGGGTAAGAGGAAGGTTGGGAAACCAGGGAGCAGTGCATTTACCTTTCCTTGGTTCCAGGCCACCTCTTCAGAGGTGACCTAAGTTCCCAGTGGAACAAGACCCCATAAATATATATTTAGATTTTTTTTAAAGGTAAAACCCTTATAACAAGATTATAAGACAAAGAACCTCCCAAGATGCCAGTTGAGTTTACTTTGTGTTTAGGACTGTTGGCATGCAGTCCTAAACTTAAGAGCAGTTTGTTTCCCCAGTGAGACTTCATTGGAGGAAACTAAATTTTCATTTGCAAGTGGTTATCAATTGGAGATTGTATCTGGGCTAGGGATGGAGTGTTGAATCCCCTCCCTCTTTTAGCTCTAAGACCCCATATGATGCAGACCCAGGCAGGCACTGTGTATGCTGCCTCAGTATCTGTGAGTTCATAAATGTGCTGATCCTGTTGTGGCTAGAGAGCCTTGTTTACTTGGTGTCCTCCACCCCTCTGGTCTTTAAACTCTCAGCTTCCTCTCCTCCACTGCTCCTTGATCCCTAAGGGGAAGGACTGATTAGAGACATCTACCTAGGGCTAATTGTTTCAAGGTCTCTCACTCTGACTAACATCTGGCTGTGGGTCTCAGTATTTGCTCCTGCCTGCTGCAGGAGGAAGCTTCTTTTATGACAGCTCAGCAAGGCACTGATCTGTGAACATGGCAGAATGTCATCAGGAGCTATTTTATTGTTACATTTCTATTTTTAGAGCAGTGGCATTTGGTTTTACCCAAGGTCCCTGGGCTATCTGGCCTCAAATTTGTGGTCAACAGAGCGAGTATTGTAGGGTATGGAGTCTATGTCATGTGTGGAGTGGGTGTTAAGACAAATCAGATGTTTGTTGGTTGGTTACTACCCAAAGCTTTGTGCCACCACTACACTAGCATACCCAACAATCAAGACACCTTTGTAGATCAACAGGTTTGGGGCTGGGTTGGTGTTTAAGTTCCTCCTTTGGTAGCCTGCAGAGTAACTTCTGGTACCAAGAACACTAGCCCATAGGGGAACAGCCTCTATGTAGACACCTGCTTAACTTCTATATGTCCAACGAGTTGTGTAGAGGTCTTTAGCAATGGGGCCTTTCTGTCAGTTTGTGAAGAGCAACCTGTAGTCTTGGTAACAGCCTGGATTTTTTAGGGATTCCTTTCAGAACACTTTGGCTAACAACTGAGTTAGATAGAACTCAATCTTGTTGCTGGAAGTTTCATTTGGTGACAGGGGATACCCAGTTTGGGCTCTGTCACCCCAGTTTTTTGGTAGTTTCATTTAGATCACCTTCTTACCTGTATATATTTTGGAAACCTCTACTACATTAGGTTTCATTACTACCCCAAGAATGACCCTTGATTGTAGATGCATATCCCCTATTCCTTCCCTTGTCCTGTTCTTCCCTCCTTCCTCTACTTGATCCCACTGCTACAGCAGCCCTTCTATCCAAAACTATCTATTCTATTTCTATTTCCTAGGGTGAAGTACTTGTTCCCCCTAATCCATTACTCTACACTTACTCTCTGTGGTTCTGTGCATTATAGCTTTGTTATCATTGACTTAGAAGCTACTATCCACATGTAAGTGAATACATATTATATTTCTCTTTCTGGGTCTGGATTACCTTACTCAGGATGGTTTTGTTTTGTGTGTGTTTCCTAGTTCCATCCATTTACCTGTGAATTCCGTGCTTTTCAGTTTTTAATGGCTGAGTTATACTCCATTCTGCAAATGTAGCACAATTTCTTCATTTATTATTCTGATGAAGGACATCTAGGTTGTTTCCCCTTTCTATCATTGATAAAGCAGAAATGAACATGGTTGAGCAAGTATTCCTGCGGTAGGATTAACTTTCCTTTGGGTATATGCCCAAGAGTGATACAGCTAGATATTGAAATCATTCTATTCTCATCTTCCTGAGAAACCTCACATTATTTTCCATTGTGGCTGTACAAGTTTGCACTCCATCAGCCACTGAATGAGATTTCCTCTTACTGCAGATCTTTACCAGTATGAGCAGTCACTTGTTTTGTTGATCTTAGCCATTCTGACAGATGTGAGATAAAATATTAATATAATTTTAATTTGCACTTCCCTGGTGTTGACTACTTAATTGTTTCTCAGCTGTATATGTTTCCTCTTTTGAGAATTCTGTTTAGATTTGTACCCAATTTTTAAATTTGGTTATTTGGTTTTTTTTTGTTGATATCTAGGTTTTGGTTTTTTGCGGGGAGGGTCATATATAGGCATTAGGCATTTATCTGATGTGGAGTTGGTAAAAATCTTTTTCCTTATTGTAGGTTGCTACATTTTCAGTTTTATGAAGGTCCCACTTATTAATAGTTGATTTTAATACATGTGTTAATTGTGTTCTCTTCCAAAAGTTTTTTTTCCTGTGCCGATGAGTTTAAGGCTATTCCCCACTTTCTCTTCTTTCAGTTTCAAGATATTTGGTTTGTGTTCAGGCCTTTGTTCCATTTGAAGTAGAGCTTTGTGCAGGGTGATAGGTTGAATCTGGATTTTTGAATATGTAGCCATCGAGTTTGACCAGCACCATTTGTTAAACCTGCTGTCTTTTCTCCAGTATGTTTTTCTGCCTGCTTTATCGAAAATCAGGTGTTCATAGGTATGTGAATTTATGTCTGGCTCTTAAACTCATTTCCATTGATCAACATGTCTGTTTTAGAGCCAATAACATGTTGTTTTCATTACTACAGCTCCAGGAGTTTTGAAGTCTTCTGTTACTTCTCTTGTTGTTGATAACCAGCTTAATCTCTGGCGGTCAGAAAGGATGCAGGGAGTTATTTCAATTTTCTTGTATCTATTGAGACTTGCTGTGTGTCTGAGTATCTGTTTAGTATTGAAGAAAGTTCCATGAGGTGCTGAGAAAAAGGTGTATCCTTCGGTGTTTGGGTGGAATGTTCTGTTATCTCCAGCATTGTTTGCGTTTAGCTTTTTCGGTCTGTATGGCTGGTTTATTGCTGAGAGTAAGGTACTTAAGTCTCCCACTATCAGTGTCTGAGGGTCAATATGTGATATTAGTTGTATTAGTGTTTCTTTTATGAACATGGGTGCCCTGGTGTTTGGTGCATAGATGTTAAGAATCTCAATGTCTTCTTGGTTGATTTCTTTTTGATGTATATCTAATATCCTTTCATATCTCTTCTGAGCAGTTTTGGTTGAAGTCTGTTCTTATTTTTTTTAGATATTAAAATGGCTACAACATGCTTCCTTCTTATGTCAATCTGCTTGTAGTACTTTTTCCAATGAATCCTCTTTTCACATCTGTTCTATTATTCTGTGCCTTTTCTATTGTGAAATTTAAGAACTGGAATGGTGCTTTGTTCCCATTATTTGAGAAGGGCTCATCTACCAAAGTTCATTTTATAACGTGCCCAGTTCATTGTTGCATCACCTCTAGTTCATGTCTCATGTTGGTGACAGAAGACACCAAGACATCACTTTCTTTGGTATAATTCTTCACACCAGGCTTAGCCAGTACTCCAAGAACCCTTCCTTCCTTTTTTATGCTATGTCAATCATAATCTTAGCTGTAAACTAGAAATGCTCTCATGTGTTGGCTTTCTCAACCACAGGAAGCCAAAAATCCTCCTGAGAAGGCAGCTGCAGTCCTCTCTATAATTTATTTAGTCAATGGCTGTGCCATTTCAAATGCTTCTGCTTTCACTGGACTCAGTGTTGGTTACTTTTGTTCACTTTGACCAAAAGATCCAACAGAAGTAATTTAAAGAAGAAGACTTTGGTACTAGCTCATGGCTTCAGGGCCCTCAGTATATCAAGGCAGAGAAACAGAGGCAGAGCTGCTCAGTCCATAGCAGATGGCCAATGTGATACAGGATGCAGGAAGAGTGAAGAAAATGGAGTCAGACATCATCATCAAAGAACCACACACTTCCTGCCTCTGCTGTCCTCCAGATCCACTGCTCCTCCATTTTCCTTCAGAAAAGAGCAGGCCTTCCAGTGATATCAGCCAAAATAGGGAGGAGGGAAGCAGGGGAAGCTGTGGTCCCAAGGTATTATACAAGAGAAGAATTAAAAAAAAAAGCACAGAAAATATAGTATATAAGCAAAAGAGTAAGAACAATAAGGAAAAAAAAAGCCCAGACAAAGCAAAATAAATCTCCACAAATTCTACTGAGTTCATTTTGTGTACTGCTGGGCATGGGCAATGTTGTTTCTATACCCAGTGAGACTCCAGAAAAAAATAATTTTTCCTTTGAGAGTGATTGTCAATTGGAGAAAGGTTCTGGGTTAGGATGGAAATCTTTTCTAAAATCTTTTTGTAATGAAACTTGAATCATCTACTAATGGAAAAGTATAATGAACCCCTCTGTTGCCTTTAGTTAATTCAACAGTTAGTAACTGTCAACCATTTCTTCATATATTATCTTAGGAAAGTATAACATTTCCTCTCTAACTATAGTGATAAGTTACTCTAAAATATAGGGTTGTTGGAAAATAAAGTATATAACATTACCATGGCTAAAATAAACAAAACAGCAGCCTCATAAAAGAATAAGTCAATGTTCTCTTTAAAAAAAAACAAAACAACAGAGAAACTCTCAAGACCATGATGGGGAAATGTACAGAGACAACCAAACCAAACTAGTGGGAACTCATGAACTGTGAACCAATAGCTGTGGAGCCTCCATGGGACTAGACTAGGCTCTCTGCATAGGCGAGACAGTTGTGTGGCTTAACCTGCTTAAGGGGCCCCCTGGCAGTGGGATCAGGATCCATCCCTGGTGCATGAGTGGGCTTTTTGGAGCCTACTACACATGGTGGGACACCTTGTACAGCCTTGGTGTAGGGGGAGGAGCTTGGGACTGCCTCAACTGAATGTACCAGGCTCTGCTGACTCCTCATGGGAGATCTTGCTTCGGAGAAGGAAGTAAAAATGTGGGAAGTGTTGGGGGAGAAAGGTGGGTGGTGGGAGGAGGGAGGAGAAGGGGATCTGTGGTTGGTATTTAAAATGCATAGAAAATTTCTTAATAACAAAAAAGAAAAAGAAAAAAACAGCAACAAAAAACAAAACAAAACAAAACAAACACACACACACACACACACACACTAAACAAACATACAAACAAAAAGAACTACATACTTCCTCCTAGTAACCTTCCCTCACCTGAGCCTCTTCCCAAAGTTTCCATGATCTCCCTGGAGTGCCTCTTCCTGGAGAATGGTCATACAAAGGATGAAACTGCTAACAATATTTTAGACTTAGTACAGAAAAGAATAAAACTATATAAAAAATGCCTTCCTGAATTTCATAACTAAATTCTCTACTAAATTTATTTTGGTGAAATTTTTTTAAAAAGTAATTTAATTAATTATAACATACATAAAAAGCACTATCTGGTAAGAACTTGATTTTATCACCAATAATAGGTCACTGTTGAGAGACTGTTCTCTTATCTCTTCTTCTGGGTTATAGACGTATCAGTCTGAAGTTTAAACCAATCTTTATTTATACTATTTTCAAGGCTATGTATTCTGGTTAAATTGAATTTACATAAATGTAAATAATAAAAATAAACAAATAATGTTAAATAGCATTTCCTTTCCTAATCTGTGTTTTCTATTAAGTTCTTTATTTTTGTTTATTTTGAAAACCAAGTGATGAATGTCCAATGTGATAAAACTAAATATAAACTGCAGAAGCATAAAAACTGTCAAATAATGAACAATGAAATGATTGCTTTTCAGATTGTTAAACCTTACATTGAAGGGTTTTTATAAACTTAAAAATTCAGACTCAATTCTTTAGCCAAACTTTGTGTATCATACAGATTAATATTTTTGTTGAACCAAACTGATTTTAAGAAAACATCATTTACAGAGGACAGAAAATTAGAATCAAGATCTACAGATTTTTTTAATTTTAAAATATAAAAGTACACTCAGGAGGCAGAGCCAGGCGGATCTCTGTGAGTTCCAGGCCAGCCTGGGCTACCAAGTGAGTTCCAGGAAAAGGAGCAAGGCTACACAGAGAAACTCTGTCTCGAAAAACCAAATATATATGTGTGTGTGTGTGTGTTTGTGTGTGTGTGTGTGTGTGTGTGTGAAAGTAACAATGTTACTGTCTTTTAACATTATGCTATTTGATATTTCAAAGATTAAGTTATTGTCGCTTGTAGAAACATCATGCATAATCAGGGAACATTGACATCACTTCATGCCTGACATTTGATAAACTCTTAGTCCCTGTTATAGGTGGGAAGTGATGTCAGATGCATTGAATTAAACAAAAATAAACCAATTTCATGGCACCCTGATGAAACAGGTCATACGTGTAGGTGGAGAAGTCACTGTACACTGAAGTAGATTTCAAAGTTCTACCCAGGCATGAGATTATGGGTTACAGATGAGATCTGAACAGGTCATACGTTATTTGCAATGAACTTCACAGGAAACCAGTAGTTAAAGGCATGTTAAACCAAACTCAATGATGCACAATACAATGGCAATGACCTGTAACCCATGAACAGATAGAACAGGCTATATTCCTTAGTCAATGAAAAAAACAGAGCTTCAATATGTTATTTTGGGGGACTAAATTTGACCACACTTCCTTGTTGTGGTAGAATTAGTTCTCTGAGAGAAGACTTTGAAGCTGCAGCCCATGACACATGTATATTTGCCATATATTCATTTTAAACACAGGTTCTCAAGAACAAGAAATAAAACAATATAATGAAGATATTATTATAGAGATTCAGTGTACAAGATAGTATGCAAATTTGAAGATATCCATTGAGGCATGACATCATCAAATTATTGAAGAAGCATGATATTTCATGCAGTTCATTTAGAGAACTATATATACATATATATATATATATGAAATAGCACTCCATGTATATTACAGAAAAATACTCTCAACTCATTCAGAGATATTATTTATAATTTTATATTTAAATATTTAAATAAAAAATCATATTTACTCTACAATGCATTTTATTGTCTTCCATTAAAGTTTCCTTTTAGTTGGAGGATAATTCATCTAAATAAATTGTCTTATTAAGCTAAAGAAATTATTCAGTGAATGATAGCTTTCAATGATACCACAACAGTCATTTTAGCCCCTCTAAATTTATTTTTTTAAATCATCTTTTCTAATTTCAAACACATACAAGATATAAGAGCCTCTTGACAATTATGTAGTGCCACATGTCTTTCTCAGTATATGAACTTAAATTCAATTTGCTCACAAATCACTGGCCAAACAAATAATCCAGTCTCTAAATCAAAACCACCTACAGATTTAAGAAATTGGGATGATATAATGACTGTCATAGTTTGTAACAGTATTTTGACAAATAGGGATTACAACTACTAATATTTCAAGTGAGAGTGAACTGGCATCCCTGAAAGTTCAGCTTCCAGGGAGCAGTGTAAGCCATGCTGTAAATCCTCAGTTCTAGAGTATAATAACAGGCTGTCATAAAGAATCATCTAGGGAAGTCAAGCATTGAAAGCAAAAGATTTAAAAATTCCTAAATAATTAAATGTCCTACAGGTTTGGAAAAAAAAACACACTTTTAGAAACAAACACATGTATAAAAAAAAAAACCCTTCAATATGTAGGCTATTTTGTACACACATATATACACATTCACAAACTCCACTATACATTAAATTTTCTCAAAATCAGTGAACGAAACTTCATAGTTAATCTTGATGGTCAAGTAACTGGGGTGTAGAATTATCTTATAGAAAAACTGTGCATGTCTGTAAGGATCTTTCACTATGGATTTAACTGAAATGGGATGAACAGCTCTGAATGTGAATAGAACAACAACATAGCTAGCATCCTAAGCTGGACTGTAAGAAGAAAACAAGATTATTATTTCTCCCTTTCATTGTTTGGTTATTAAAAATTCCTCTTAAATACATTACATCCCACCTGCAGTGCCGCCCCACTCCTTCCACCCCCCACCTTCCTCTCCCCCAGATTCATTCCTATTCTCTTTTTCTTCAATAAATAAATAGATACATAAATACATTAATAAACACATAAGTAAATACATAAATAAATACATAAATAAATAAAAGTAGGCCTCCCAGGAATATCACTGAAACATGACATAAAAAGTTACAATATGAGTAGGTACTAACCCTCATATCAAGGCAGGTCTAGGTGACCCAGGAGGAAAAGGTCCCAAGCACAGTCAAAAGAGTCAGAGATGCGCCCCCCTCCACTTCCACTGTTAGAAGTACCACAAGAATGCCAAGCTACTCGGCCATAGCATATGCAGGGGACCTATCTCAGACCCATATAGGGTTGATGATTTTCAATTTAGTCTCTTTGAGGCCCTATGAGCCCTGCTTAGTTGCTTCTGTGAGCTGTTATCCTGGTGCTCTCAATCCTTCTGGCTCCTACAATCCTTCTTTCCCTTTCTATATGGTTCCCCTGGCTCCAACTAGTGTTTGGCTGTATGTCTCTGCATCTGGTATCATCAGTTGCTGGATGATGCCTCTCTGATGACAATAGGTGTCCATGAGTATAGCAGAATATTGTTAAGGGGGGGGAGGGGGGAGAACAAGGGAATCTGTGGCTGATATGTAAAATTGAATTAAATTAAAAAAATAGGTAAATAAAATTAAGAGCATTAAAAAAAAAAGAGCAAAAAAAAAGAATCATTTCATTGACTTTTTTTTAACCAGTTGTGTTTGGTTATATCCTGGGTCTTTGAGCTGTTCAGCCTCTGGTTCCCAGCCATCCACACTTTGCTAGGTGTGGTCTTCCTCTCTTGGTGAGGGCCTCAAGCTGAACTAGTCATTGGTGAGCCACTCCCACAAGTTTTGATTGACCATTCGTCCAGTATATCCTTCAGGCATGACAGATTATAGGTTGAAGTTTTTGTGTCTGAATTGATGTCCCCAATCCCATTGCTGGGAACCTTGCCTGGTTATAGAATATGGCCAGTCCAGGCTTCATGACCCACATTACTAGGAATCTTCTCTAGGGTCACTACCATTGATTCCATGGTGCTTCCATTGTACAAGGTTTCTACATCACCCTCTAAGTGCCCCCAATTCAAGTCGTCTCTCCCAGTTCTCCTTCTCTCCATCCCCCTGCCTGCCTGATCCCTCTTGTTATCATCCCTACCAACCCCAATGCACTCACAATCTCTTCTATTTCTCATTCTCAGAGAGATCCATGCAGCGACCCCCCCCACACCCTTGAGCCCTCCATGTTACTAGCCCTTCTTGATCTGTGGATTGTAGCATGATTATGCTTTACTTAGCAACTAGTGAGTAAATAGCATGTTTTCTTGTTGGGTCTGGTTTACCTCACTAAGACTGATTTTTTTTCTAGTTCCAGCTCTTTGCCTGCAATTTCATGATGTCATTATTTTTAACAGCTGAGTAATAATCTACAGTGTAAATGTACTACATTTACTTTAACCATTCTTAAAGTTGAGGGGTCTCCAAGTTTTTTCCAGTTTATGGCTATTACAAATAATACCTGTATGAGCATAGTGGAACAATTGTCCTGGTGGTAGGATGGAACATCCTTTACTTATATGCCCAAGAGTGGTATAGCTGGGTCTTGAGGCAAATTGATTCCCAATTTCTTAAGAAACCTCCATACTGATTTCCATAGTGGCTGTTCAAGTTTTCACTCCCACCATCAATTGAGGATTGTTCCCCTTGTTCCACATCCTCGACAGCATGAGATGTCATGTGTGTTTTAGATTCTAGCCATACTGACAGGTGTAAGATGGAATCTCAGGGTAGTTTTGATTTGCATTACCCTGAATGCCAAGGATGTCCACCATTTCTTTAAGACTTCCCAGCCATTTGAGTTTCCTCTACTAAGAATTCTGTTTAGATCTGATTTTTTAAACAGGATTATTTGATTTGTTGACATCTAGTTTCTTGTTTTCTTTATATATTTTGGAAATCAGTCAGATGAAGAAGGGTGAAAATCTTTTCTCATTCTGTAAGCTGCCATTTTGTCATTTAATGGTATCCTTTGCCTTACAGAAGCTTTTTAGTTTTATGAGGCCTCATTTGTTGATTATTATTCTTAGTGTCTCTGCTGTTGGTGTTCTGGTCAGGAAGATTTCTCCTGGGCCAATGTGTTCAAGTCTATTCCCCCTTTCTCTTCTATTAAGTACAGAGTATCTGCTTTTATGCTAAGCTCTTTGATCCACTTGGGCTTGAGTTTTATGCAGGGTAATAGTAATGGACCTATTTGCATTCTTCTACATGCTGCCATCCAGTTAAAGCAGTCTGTTGAAGATGCTTTCTTTTATCCATTATGAATTTCTTGCTTCTTTATCAAAAACCAAGTGTTCTTAGATGTATGGATTTATGTCTGGGTCTTCAATTTAATTCTATTGATCAACTCATCTCTTTCTATACCAATATCATGTGTTTTTCATTACTATAGTTCTGTAGTACTGTCTGAAAGCAGAAAGGGTAAGACCTTCTGACGTTCTTTTGTGGTTCTGGATTGTTTTAGATATCCTGGGTTTTTTTTGTTTTTCCATATGAAGTTGAGTATTGTTCTTTTAAGATGTATAAAGAATTGTGTTCTATTTTTGATGGGGATTGGGTAGAATCTGTGGATTGCTTTTAGTAAGATGGCTATTCTTACTATGTTAATTGGACAGATCCATGAGCATAGGAGATTTTTCCAACTTCTGATATTTTCTTCAGTTTCTTCTTCAAAGAAATTTTTTCTTTTATGGGT
>CABHPH010021461.1:0-14951 GCA_902168325.1 Peromyscus nudipes | reverse complement strand
TCTGTGAGTTGGAGGCCAGCCTGGTCTACAAAGCGAGTTCCAGGATGACCCGTCCAGCAGGTCCAGTTATTTGTGGGTCTCAAGCTCTGAATCACCTGAGGGAATCATGGGGAGAGAAAAGAAGGAAGCCTTGCACATATAATGAATGACAAGAGTCAATCTGAGTCGCGTCAAGGCTCTGTTTATTGAAATGAGTGCTGCAGTTTTTATATGCTGAGGCTTCAGGCAGGGAGGGGGGCAGGGAAAGCAAGGAGAGTGGAAGGTTATCAGAAGTCAGAGTGGTTGGGGCGAGGTCTCTTTGGCCCCAGGCTCTTGCAGCTGGCTGATTAGCATCTGTTTGCAAGAAGAATGGGAACTCCTAAGGGAAGGTTAGGGTGAGGTGCTTTGGTCCTAGACCCCTGTTGTTACTGAATGAGGCCTTTCTATGGTTAGGCCAAGGTCGTCTTGTTTTGCAAGACTCCAAGCAGGAAATTCCAAACATACCTGGGTCAGACAGCCTAGGTGGGTCTCCAACATATATATATATATATATATATATGTTTTTCAAGACAGGCTTTCTCTGTGCAGTCCTGGTTGTCTTACAACATACTCTGTAGACTAGGCTGTCCTTGAACTCACAGTGATCCTCCTGGTTCTTCCCTCTAGCATTGAGTGATATCAAAGGTGTGTGTCACCAGTACCTGGCTCTCTTATATCTTAAGTACTGAAATTGCACTAATAATACTGATCAAAACTTTTCAATATTTATTTTCAGAAACCAGTTTTGTTCTTATAATTTTGAGTGAAACAAATATTGGTCAGAATATTGGAGTAGCTTATTTCAAATATCTGTTTTGTAATTCTCAATATATGATCTCACAAAAAATACAACAGCAAATATACTCCAAAGATATTATATTCTAGAAATGAAAGGAAAAATGAAAATTCACATTAAAAAAGGTCCATTGATTATATATGTATGCATGTTTGTGTATATATGTGTGTTTGTGTGTATACTTTATTCATTCGCTTATTATATGTACAGGGGTGTGGATACATATATTCCATGGCACACAAGTGGAGATTACATTTAAGTCATGAGTTTGGGCTCCAAGTGCCTTTAACCATTGAGCCATCTTCTCACTGCAATCAATTATATATTATAACAATTTGTTTCAAAATTTAAAATAGCATTTCTTTACATTTAAGATTATGCTTGGTTTTATGGTATACAGCTGGTTTTGAAAACCTAGAGCACATACAAGTAAAGTAAAATACTCCTTTACATGAAGCTTACAATGAACAGATTGACCACTGACTAGCTAAGTCTTAGAAGTCAACGAACTTTGTTGATGCTCCCCACACAAAAGTAAATTAATTGTCTAAGAGAGAAGTTCATGGTTGTGCATATCTATATTAACAGTAAGACTGATTAACAGAAATATACTAATCATTCACTTAATGGAAAACTAGATATGCAAAATAAGGATCAAATTAGAAACACTTAAAACAAAGACTAAGCAAAGAATACAAGGAGAGGCACAACGAAGTTGATCCTGGACCAAATCAGATGGCTTGGCAGTAACACTATCTGAGGCCCCGTCTAATTATATGCCTTTGATCCCCAGGACATATATAAGAGAGAGACTCCTCCAGCAAGATGTACATGGAGATGCACAGGACAGTTTTGGAATATATTTTTGCCCTCCTCACCTTAAAAACCAGTTAATAAATATATAAATAACTAAAAAAAACATAGTTGATAGTTAATATATATGTATATATATAATTGATAAATTCATTCTGATACAAACTAAAAGAAAAAGAGAAAATATCCAAATTAATAAAACATGAGATGAAACCAGACCTTTGAGGAATCATGACCACAGATGATGGAGAGATGGCTCAGCTGTACAGAACACTGGCTGCTTTTCCACAGAACACCCAAGCTGTGTTCCCAGCTCCCACATGGAGGCTCATAGACATCTGTAATACCAGTTCCATGATAATCGGATGCCCTCTTCTGACCTCTGCAGGCCCCAGGCCTGTGTAGGGTGTGCAGGCATACATGCAAATACCCATACACTTAACAAAAAAAAAAGAAAAAATGAATACAAATCATCCACAAACTTTCTATTAAATAGGAAGAGAAGCACTGACAGCAGTTGTTAGAAACCAGGTGTTCTCCCAACCTGCCATCAGAGACCCAGTGCCTGCAGCCATGTCATAACCATCCATGAAATGCGACAGGCTTACCCTTTAAAAGGTCCTAGCCATCACAGGCTTCTCTCCTATTCTCTCCGTCTGTCTGTCTGCCTCTGCCTGTCTCTGTCTCTCTCATCTCTGTTCTGAGATGGCACCCCCCATAAATCTCTTGTGTAAGGTCTGTTGCACGGTATGATCTCTGTGGCATTCCTTGTCTCTGATATGCCAAGATACTTCCCCCCACATAAACATTAACACCAATCTCACACTATACGCCAGTGTTACCATGATACCCAAATTCAATTGAGAAGCACAACAACAAACTACAGGTCAACTAAGCTGATAACATACATGTGCAGCTCCTTAGTAAGTACTTGTAAACTGATGCAGCAGCACACTAAAAGATCATGATCACAATCAAGCTGCTCATGGTGTCACACATTGTAATGCACCATCTGAGATGAGGGGGTCAAAGTCAGTAGCTCAAAGATACTCTCAGCTACATAGTGAGTTTAACGCCATCCTTGACTACATGAACCTGTCTCAGAAAACAAGAACAACAACAAATATGCCAAAAATATAGTTGATTTCACTCCTGGAATTCAAAGTGAGTCAAATAGTTGTAAATCAATAACTATCCTAAAGCAAGTAAGTAAAATAAAGGATAATGAAGATGTGATCATATCAACAAATGCATTAAAAAAATCATTTAACAAAATTCAGAATAATTTAAGTCCAGAAAAAAAAATCACTGATGAGACTAGGAATGTAAGATCCTTTCTAGTTAAAGTCATTTGATATTTGACAAAGATGCCAAGAATCCACAATGCAGAAAAGATGACTTCTTAACACATGGCGCAGATAAAATTGGATGTCCATAGTAGAAGAAAAAAACCCTGCTCCTATCCTGTATCCAAACCACCAACTGAAAATTAAAGATAAAGATACCTGAATTTAAGACCTAAATTTAAAGACCAATATGACTTGGGAGAACACTAACTGTAGTGGACAGGCAACGACTTTCTGAGATAACTGCAATTTCTTAAAAACAAAATAAAATTACCAACACTGAAGGAATGAGAAAAAAAATCCTGCATAATGATGTTTAGGAATCCCATTCTTATAGATTAGCTCAATTTTGTAGTAGCCACAATTCGTTAAAATAATTTATGGACAGGAAAAATGGCAATTACAAACTACGCAGTATCATAGGCAGATTAAGAAACCGTTGCTGACAAATCAATATAAATGATCACACAAGAAATACAAAACAAATATTTATACAACAAAATGTACAGACAACACATTTTGATGAACATATACATGTGTATTGAACCATACAAAATTAAACACATAGTTATTACAAACTTTAAATGCTTCTTAGATGAGAGACTTAGAAGAGTGAGTTCTTCCAGAACAGAGCAGTCACACACACACACACACACACACACACACACAAAAGAAATGTACTGTAATTCAATCACCATCATATGTCATACATGTTCCTTCTCCTTTGATATTTAATCTTATAATTGGATGCCTAACATGAATTTTTTAGCATAGATTTTTGTGAGAGAATTCCAAGCAAAGAAGTCCAGGGATAATGTCAGACAGGTAAGAAAAAAAAAAGTAGATAACATTGTGGCATATAGTTATTTTAGTAAACTATTCTACATCCCTCTAAAATACATTTCTCCACACTTGGTGTGCAGGTTATACTGCAGAAGTTTACAATGTGGTCCTCCTACATTAGTGTAGTCTATTATTTAAAAGATGCAACTATCATAGTCCATAGCAACATAGATCTCAATTGCCAAGGATGAAACTGTAAGTATGTCTTGGAAAAAAATCAGTGCTATATATTATGGTAGTGCGGCTGTAACTCCTGCTTTCACAGTGCTTCTGTAAATGATTCTTCAGCAGGTGCATGCTGAGAGAAGCAATGTGCAGAAATGACTTGCAAAGAGCATTCAGCTTCCCTCCCACTAATTCACCATCACATTCTTGCAAGCCCTGGCCCTGAAATAAAACAAATTCTAAAGGAAGCAGTCTCCTTGCTCCATTAGCATCATTTCAAAAAGTCAATTAAATTGCTTTACATGCAGATTTCTCAAACCAGCACAACAATGCTAGAGTAAGATGAGTAAACAACTTTTTATTTTTAACTGCAAAAGTAAAGATAGAAGAGTCACATGTTTCCATGAGTATCTGTCCTCACCCCCTAATGTATTCACATTGCTCTAGATCTCTTTGCGGACATCTGAGGTAGAAATATCACTGTTTCCTGACACCTTTATACCTGTGTGAGTTGCTAATAAAGACACACAAAACAGGCAGATAGGATAATAGAAAAATGTTGGAAATACATAGCTAAAACAATACCAGTTTGACATCTTACCTAACGATGATATGATTCTACTGAGTTATTGGGGTCGTAGGTAAACTGTGACTTTTTAAATTTAATTTTGAAAAGCAATTTTTGGTTTGCTTGTTATTATTTGTGTGGGTGTTGAACAACTCTCCGAGGAATGATGGCCCTGAGCAGTATCAAGATAGCAGCTTCCCCTGCAGGCCTGGCTTTGAAAAAAGTCACTATGATCCCAGGAGCTTTGACGGCTCTCTCTGAGGAATTTTCTCCTGAAGCAGTAGAGGAAGCTGATTCTTTGCTTCAGTAATACACATTGTGTGCTCAGAGGAGCATAAATGTAAAACAAGTGGGATGTATATTCCTACAAACTGAAAACTATCCTGAATACTTAATAACCATACAAATGGATCTGCGAAGTAGCCTCTAGATGTGAAAAGCAAAGGAGAGAAGGGAGTGAAAAGTTAAATGTCATTTTGCAGGGAGGATTTTAAACTCAAAGTAATTGTGAAGATAGTCCCTCCCACACCCATGCTTCCTATTTCTTGAAAGGGATAGGGTGGTGGTCAAAAATTAAAATGCATCAAAAGATAACCACTCGAATGCATCAGAGTTTAAAATTTTACTTTAAAACAGTTAAATTTCTCTTCATAATTAGCATAGAAAAATAAGCCTAGAGTTGTAGCTGAGTGATGCTGCAATCCACATATAGGCAAATCCAGGCTTCAGTCAAAGCACTGCAAAAAGACAAAACAACCAATAAACCAATATAGGAATAACCAAATGTAGGAATAAACCAAAACATAGGAAATCCTACTTCACATTCCCCAAAAACAAGTCTCCACTCCAGAAATTTAGCCTGAGAATCTTAGAGATTGTGTTATTCTTCTGAGTATAAAATGATGCATTAAGAATTCCATTTTTATGTACCCGTGTGTATGTTCTTTACTTGAGAAAATGTATTCACTAAAGATAGGGTGCTGTTTACAGGACTGTTTGATGTATTCTATCAGCTTTATAGCCAATGTGCAAACTATACATTTTTCACACGATGAAAATTGCATTGTGGTTTAGTATGGAGCAAAGTGACTCTTCCTTTCTGACAGTTAAGTCCTGTTTCAGAAAGGTCAACAGGTTCTATCCTTCTCATCTGCTTATAGAAGTTACAATTCCTACTTCAAAGTTGTGAATTACAACTCTATTTCTGTAGTTTCCCGAAACTCAACTTCTTTGGAAATCACCATAGGAAAATGGTGACCACAAACTGAACTGGGCATTTATTCTTCCTATTTCTAGTGTGAATCATCTACTGGCTGTTTTTTTTTTAGTAATTTAATTCTCTGTGTACTAAGCTACCACACATTCTTTGCTAAATCCATATGCTGCCCACTCCTATGAAACTGTTTCTAATAACAGTCTCAGTGTCAAAGAAAAACTAGATATACTATTTTCCTCCATGCTGTCTAATATTCAAAGTGCCAGAAAGTGCTAGTCAGGCTACTTGTGGAGGAAAAACATCAGTCATTACCCAGTACTGTGTCCTATATACTATAATATTGATGTGCCAAACAAAATATCAGTGCAGTAGCGGCACATTTCTATGATAAAGTAGTTTCCTTTGGAGACATGCTTCACAGGAAGTAATCCATGTCTGGGATCATAAACCTGACTAAAATCCCATGAAGGAAGAGGTCATAAGCCCTAGAGTAGGATTTAACTATTTTTATTTTACTAAATAGTTAAGTTGTTGTATTGCCTCCTAAATATATTTATGCTCATAGTCTTGACCTGCTTACCTCCTTGGATTTTATTTCTTCATTTTGATTTTTTTAACTGCTTTTGGTGATGGATAATGTAGAGACCCATATCTACTCATAATTTAGAAAAGAAAATCACTGCAAGTGTTCAACCCTAAATAGGACATCTTTAGCAGCTTGCTTAGATAAGGTAATAGAATATGCTAAGGAGGAAAGAATGTAAAAGAAGCAGAAGATAGAAAGGAGAGCTGTGAAAACCTGTCTTCTGGGTGTGACTTGGCCATTCATCTCATAAACTCACAGCAGCCGCAGGTACCTGAACAAACTATGCCCCAAATCCAGCCAGTGAAAATCCAGATTGAATGGGTTGAGACCTATCACTCCTGAGTTGGTGTAGCAGTTGGTTGCTAATTAGACAGGGAGAATAATTCCTTGAGGTTATGGCCATTGGTATGTTGCCTGTGCTCTAATGGGTGGCCCCACACTACATCCAGACATTTATGGAAAGCATTATTTACAGTCACTGGATTATAACAAAAACATGGTCATGCAATTTGGAGAGGCATTTTTGGGGGACTTGGAGAGGGTTAGAATGGGGAACAGAAATGGGTTGATATGAACATTTTTCACGGCAAGTTTTGCAAATAAAAAGGGCATCAAAGAAAATAGTCTCTTCTGTGGTGATATTGTGTTCCCCAAAATATTGTGCACCCTAATAAACACATCTTGGGTCAGAGAACAGAACAGCCACTAGATACAGAGGCCAGAAAATGGTGGCATACACACCTTTAATCCTAGCATTCCGAAGGCAGAGATTCATCCGGATCTCTGTGAGTTCAAAGCCACACTGGAAACAGCCAGACATGGTGACTCACACCCTTATCCCAGGAAGTGATGGTAGGAAGCAGAAAGGTATTTAAGGGGTGAGGATGAGGAACTAGAGCTGGTTAAGCTTTTAGGCTTTTAGCAGCAGTTCAGCTGAGATTCATTCTGGATGAGAACTCACAAGCTTCCAATCTGAGGAAACAGGATCAGCTGAGGAATTGGCAAGGTGAGGTGGCTGTGGCTTGTTCTGCTTCTCTGATCTTCCAGTATTCACCCCAATACCCAGCTCCAGGTTTGTTTTTATTAATAAGAACTTTTAAGATTCGTGCTACACTCTTCTCTTATTTATGTTGATACTGATTTGCTTACCTGAGCATTGACTAAAACTTAACACAGGGAGTGACATGAAAGCCAGTTTACTTTGAATTTGAATACACCATTCTGATTACCTTTTTAATAGTTTCTTTACCATAATGCAAACATTTTCTCTCTCTCTCTCTCTCTCTCTCTCTCTCTCTCTCTCTCTCTCTCTCTCTGTGTGTGTGTGTGTGTGTTAAG
Source organism: Peromyscus nudipes (assembly GCA_902168325.1). NCBI lineage: Eukaryota > Metazoa > Chordata > Mammalia > Rodentia > Cricetidae > Peromyscus > Peromyscus nudipes. The sequence goes on along the minus strand of CABHPH010021461.1, from coordinate 7,262 downwards.
GTTTGTACAATGAATGTCCTAGAATCCACAGATGATATTACATCTCTCCCAGTTACTCCTCATTCAGTGTTATACAGCAACCATGGGCAGATAAAATGTGAACAAAAGAAAGTGTGTCTGCTTCAAGTGAAATTTAGAGGTTCAGGATTTGAGGTGTGTTTCATTCTCACTAGTCATAAAATATATTTATTAACCACTTACATATGTGGAATCCTTTGCTAACTTAAGAGTCATATAGAAGCAAGCAATGGCCACAGTTCCTAGTGGAAGATTTGTTTTTTTAGTGTAACCCTGTTTTTATATAGGATCAGAAACTTTCTCCAAAATGACAAAAGTGTGCAGGTATTGGTAATCTTCATTTCTCATTAAAAATAAGAAAAACAAGAAACACTTTGTAGCTACAATATAGACATACTTTTTACCTTAAATATTTATGAACTATTTGGAAGGACTTTATTTTTCATTTTATATGTGTTGCAGCACTTTGCCGAAACTCCTTTATATTCAGAAAACTCTTACAACCTTGCTTTTGCTTTTGGAGTATCTGTTCCTTAGCTAACAAGATTCATTTCTCCATTGTGATCAATGTAAGAAATCACAGTCTGTATGTGGATATCCAGCTGATTTCAAAGCATCATTGAATTAAACCCATGGGATGAAAAACCACAAAAGAATCAACCACTAAGCTAATGTAACTGAGTAAAAAGAGTCAAGATGTAGAAAACAAATTAGAAATTAAACTTTCTGCTTCTCATGCATTATGGCAGTATTTTTCTTTGCAAGCATGAAAATTGCACAATTGCCTTGTCTCAAGGTATCTATTTTCCTCTCTGAATCACTGACAGGATTATTATTTGTATCTTTGTCAACGCTAAATAAATTGCACCTTTATAAATTAGTGCTTACCTCAATGAACTCTGCAACAAGAGAACCTATGAATAAATTAAATATCTCAAAATCACTTACAAATGCAGAGTGAAGATATTACTCTTTTTGCTAATATTTAATTATACTTGTAAAGCTTCCACTCCTCAAATTACTTTTATGTTTCTATTAATATGTCTGATATCACTGAGGATAAGTTAGTATTAAATCAATCAAGGATGGAAATTTTACAAGAAGAACCTAAGGCCTGTGGCAAGTTAGAACTACCACTAGGAACCATCAACAGTGTCAATCTATGAGCATGTTATGTGTGCTCACCTGAATCTAAGCAATGTCAGTCTGGTTGTTAGTAGGCTTTATACCTTGGGAGGAATTAAGAATAAAGGCTTTCTGAAAGGAAATGCTTAAAAGAATAAAAAGAAGAAAGGAAATAAATTTTTAAAAAAAAAACATTTCCTTAGTCATTGACTACTTTTGTTACTTTTCCTCATCATGCCTTATTTGACATTAAACACTACTGTCTCCCCTAAAAATAGATGGTTCCCTCCATTCCAAAGCTGAGCTTCTGTTGTGTGCTTCAGAGGTTTGGTGGCTCATATTTACAATACCAGTACTTTTGAGGAAGAAACAGAAGAATCGGGAACTCAAGGCCAGTTTGAGAGCAGCATAGACTACCTGAGACCATTTCAAAAAATCAATTATCAACCAATCAAAGAGTTGAGCCCCCAAGATGATAAAACACTTCTTCTGGATCCTTCCAGAGCTGTGTACATAGTGGCTATGGAAGTAGATTTATAATGTTGTAATGAATGTTTTATATATGAGACATACAACTTATTAAGGAAAATGAAATTTCTCATCCACTCTCCAAAAGTCTGTCAATAAATATGTAGTAAATAAAATAAATAAAACCTTGTAAGCAATGAGGCAAGTGACATGGATCTGGCAGAGTTCAACCTTTATCTAGTCCTGAATAGTTTCTAATTTCCATAGCTAAGAAAAACTTGTAATACAAGCAGGTCAGAGGCAGAGGTTTGGTGGAGGCATGAACCCAGAAGTTTGAAGCCAGACGAGAACAACATAGCCATATGCTAAACTTCAAAAACTGTACCAAACAAATAATCAAAAGCAAGAGCAAAACTCACAGAACAAAAGCAACCAAGTAGGCCAAACCTTGATAACACTAGCATTAAGGATGGTAGGGCAGGAAGGCAGAGGGTTCTAAAGATGGCCTGGGCCACATAATGACAACCTGATTCAAAATCAGAGAAGTGGAGTGAGTGTGAATATTTCTCTGTTTTTATTTGAGAGTTGTTATTACATGTATGTATGTAGTACCTGCGTATGTATGTATGTTTGTCTACACATGTGATTAGATGCCAGAGGTCAACATGGGTGTTCACCTTAGATTTTGTCACATTATCTCTTGCTGAACACAGAGCTCACTGATTGATGATGCTGGCTGGACAGTAAACACCAGGGATCTGTCTGTCTCCAATACCCCTCAACACTGAGGTTATAGAAGTATGCTGCCACACCTAGCTCACCCATTTGTGTGCTATGGATCCTCAGAAATGCACAGCAAGTCCTTTGTTCACAAGTCACTTCTACAGTACCACCTTGTGCATACCTTGACCTAATTTGTCTTCCCTAGTACCTTTGATGTGAATGAGGGCTCTGAGCTGAATGTTTATATGGGAGTACACCATGTCAGAGACTATTCTCTTCGCTTCTGAAAATTCCTCCCAGGCTGATAGTAGCAAAAGGGGCTCACCCAAACCTTCACATCTACTCTCAAAAAAAATTCTAGTTTTATGTAGCTCTTTTTATGATTATTATTATTCATTTTCTCGTTCAAGTTTGTGGAATTGTGCAACAGTATATCTAATTGCTGGAACAAAACTTGTTTTAAATTACACACCCATCAGCTGCAAGTACATTAAAAAGAAAACAGAAAGCATCATAGGGAGAGGAAAGACAGCTACGCCTGATTCTGCATTTCCATGTGATATTGATAATCAGTCTATCTTAGGAGGTTGTGTAAACTACATTTTGAAAGCAAAAAAAAAATCTTACTACTTATTAGTTAAGTCATATAGGCATTTTATATAAGTTATTTAGAATGATATAATAGGGACAATATGTCTTTCTGGATGAAAGTAGTTATAAATAAGTCAGCCAATCCAATATTTTAAATAGACGATGCTATAATTTTAAAATAAGGTTCAAAGTTTGGTTATTTGGAACAATGTCATGAAGAATCTAGTATTCTAGATTCTTCAATTCATCAATTACTCTATTAGCACAAATTGCAGAATAACCTTGGATTATACACGGGGATAAAGATTAATTGCACTATGATGTCAGAGATACATTTTAATGTCCTTCTCAAATTCCTCAATAATGACCCATTAATTATGTATTACAAAAACTTAAACATCAAAATAACTGGCTTTTTGAATGTAAAACTTGAAAATACACATGCTCAAATTTGAGAATATATGAAATGTTTGGAGCACTTCATGTACTCCAAACCTACCACATCTCCAAATCTACCATAGCTTTCAGACTTTGTTTAAAAAATATATTTCAGTTTAGATTATTAAAAAAATTGAGCCAGGCATTGGTGGCGCACGCCTTTAATCCCAGCACTCGGGAGGCAGAGCCAGGCGGATCTCTGTGAGTTCGAGCCAGCCTGGGCTACCAAGTGAGCTCCAGGAAAGGCGCAAAGCTACACAGAAAAACCCTGTCTCGAAAAACAATCAAACAAACAAAATTTGATTTGAATTCATCAAATAAATCATTATATATGGTGTGAAAATAATTTCAAATAAATTTGGAAATTATGCAGTAATTATTTCAACATATCATATATACCACTTTAATTTACTTATTTCAAAATTTTAGCTACTACATCTAGTTCATTTTCATTAAAAATATTCTAAGAAAAATCCTACTGTATCTCCAGATGTTAGTGTTTTACAATACAATGCATTTGGTATGCATTTATAGCCCCACTAAGAAGTGATGGTGTTTTTCTGGGTGGTAGTGGCACACACCTTTAATCCAAGCACTTAGGAGTTGGAGGTTTTCCTGGTCTACAGAGTACATTCCTGAATAACCAACACTACACAAAGAAACCCTGACCCCCCAAAAAACCCTCCCTCCCAAAAAGATGGTGTTAGTATTAACACTTCAAGAATTTTAAAATATTATGTTCAGTTTCTGTTGTCTTGTGCACTGGACACTTTACAAAGTGCTGTGTTCTAGCTTAGAGTGGTTATTTACAGATCTTTATAGTTCGTCTGCAAATTATAAATTGTAATGACATTTTATTATCATGTTAACTCATTTCTGATGCAACTCAATTATGATTATTGATGGAAAATTTTCTATAAATTCTGTAATAGAATTGTACCTTGTGAAATGAGAAGTGACATAGCATTCTAATAATCATAGAGCTGAAATATCTTTGACAATATTTTCAAAGTTGTCTATACCTTATAAAATACTTGACATATGAGAAATTTGAAATGAGCATGTTTTATTTATACAATATTAAAGATTTAATGGTTTACAGAAAATACTGTAAAGATATTACTAAAAAATTATTAATTGATAAAGCTTATTGTGTACTTACTAATTGGATTAAGTTCCTTATTATCTCTAACAAGTATTTTATTCCAGAAGGAGATGCATTATCTCAAGAATTGTTTCAAAGTTGGGAACCGCATCATCACTAAGTTACTCTGAAATGGTTATGTTAGACTTAGATGTGAAAAGGAACACATAATATTCAAAACTGCTAATTTTGAATTCTTTGAAAATGCTTTAACTTATCTCCTCTAATGCATGAGGTATATTCATAGGTGCTGAATGGTTAATGAGACCTGAGGAGTTTCTCTCATTTGCATTTGGGAAAAAATGAAGGCTAAGCAGATTCATATGGAAATTGAAGACACACTGATACAATGCACTAGAAAGTTTAAAAACATGATACAAGAGGAATAAAAGAGTCCTAGAAAAATGGTTATGTCGTTAATAACTCATAAATCACCCTAATGTAAGTTTGATATCTCCTCATACTATATGGTCAGGAACCTTTGAGAATTAGTTACATGTTTAAAAACTATGTAGAGGCAAACAAATTGGAAAAGGATATTTTATTTATTTTGTTTGAGAACATTTTGTTATTTTCTGAAAAAATAGGGGTATTAAAATATTTTGTTTTAGAGAAAATGAGCAAAAATATTAAAACTTGCACTCAAGGTGGGCCATGCAGGTGAAAGACACCCACGGGGCAGCCTGGTTCCTCACTGTCCATCCTCCATGAAACACCCATATGCCACCCAGAGTGGCAAGACATCAGGGGATTGAGTACCAATATGATACACAAGCATATGGTGGTAAAATGGGAGGGAAAGAGATGTGGAGTGATTTGTGTGCTGTGGTAAGAGGCAGTTCTGAAGAAGCGAGGGTTGTGAGGAATGGGCTGATGCAGGCAGATTGCTTGCCACCCAGGGACAAGAGTGACATGGGGGCCTGGGCTAATGCCTACAGCTATATCTGGGTCTATTACAGGCCAGGGTCTATGTGGACATTCATGACCCATGTTGATACCAAGGCCATGGTGATACTCGGTGTGTGTGCCACACCTGTGGCCATTGTGGAGTCCATGGGCTGTGCCATCACTAGGGTCATATTGATGTGAGTGTCCTGTCCTGCCACCCTGGGGACATGATGACATAGGGCCCTGGTTGTTGCCTGGTGCCATGTCTGGTTCCATACCCCTGGAGCAGCCAGGATCTGTGTTGATGCTCAAGACTTCAGTGACCACTGAAGAGTGTGAGGATGATTGGGTTCTGGCCAAACACCTGAGTCCATGTTGGTCTGGTCTTCGATGGCCATACTGGAGCCATGCTAATCTGGATGGCCTGTACTGCCTGCCACCCAGGGCCATGGTGACATCTGAGCTCGAGCTGAAGTGTGGGGACAGGTGTGTGTCTGTGGCCCTACAGCAGCCAGAGTGGGTTGAGTTGATGTCCATAGCTCCTGATACTATCAAAGACCATGCTGATGCCAAGGGTCTGGGCTGCAACTTGGGGCCATAATGGTGTCCAAAAGCCACACTGCCACGGGGTCCATGCCAATCTGAGTGGCCTATGCTGCCACCTGAGGCCATGGTGACATGCAAGCCTGGGCTGCTGCCTGGGACCATGTTTGGGTCCACGGTCCTATCACAGTTGGAGTCTGCGATGTCCATGGATTGTGGTGCCACCAAAGGCCACACGGATGCCCAGGGTCTAGGCCATACCTGTGGCTATGTTGGTGTCCGAGGGCTATGCTGCCACTGGGGCCACAGTGTCATCCAGGCCAGGACTGCTGTCGATGGCCATGTCTTGTTCTATGGCCCTACAGAAGCCAAAGTCTGTGTTGATATCCGTGGTTCCTGATGCCATCAAAGGCAACGCTGAAGCCAGGAGTCTGGCTACCACCTGTGGCCATGTTGGTGTCTGAGGACCTCACTAGTGTGGGGGTTAGGCCTATCCAAATAGTCTACATAGCCTCACGGGCCTGGGCCCAGGTTCCTGCCATGGTCTATGTCTGGGTCCCTGGCCCAATAGCAGTCAGGTTGTGAGCTGATGTCCATGGCTCTGTTGCCACAAGGGGTCATAGGAACTATGCATTTTTGAAATCCAAGGACAGTGCTGAGCTGTCCCTGTCCCTCGTTGACCATGGGATAGCTTGCCCTTCCCTTCGATGAACACTATAGCAGGAGAGCTGGTGCTGACCTGCCCCCCATAAAAGAGCTGACCACAGCACTTGGGAGAGATGGGCCCACCTCATACCAAAGGAGTGAGAGAGCTGGCCCTCATGGAATGGACCTAGGATAGCTGTCTCTGCCCCTCACCTGAAGGGATGATCATAATGGCCTGGACTGACCAGCTCAACTACCACCCAGACCCACATCCTGGGCCTTAGGTTGGCCCACCCTAACAGCTGCCCCATCTTTGACCTGTTGAAGTGCACAAAGGGACCGACCAGTCCTGCAGAGGGATAAACTCATAATTTTCATGACTTGGGACAACAACAGGATATCCAAGAGGAGTTTCGATGTGGGCCCAGCCCAGTGATGACAGTGTACCAGAAACCAGAGGCCTTGAACCAGACCTATCACTCTTACAATAAACATTTTGCCAGTGGGGATGATTGGACAGAAGTGGTATACTTCATGACACACCACAGCTCCTGAGGCTACTAGGATGAATAAAAAGGTACTGGGAAGATGGAGTATGGAGGTTTTTTGTTTGTTTGTTTTTTGGTTTTCTTTCTTTTTTTGCTTGCTTTGTTTGGTTTTTAATTAACTTGGGGGGGGG
>CABHPH010021445.1:4575-22394 GCA_902168325.1 Peromyscus nudipes | reverse complement strand
TCAAAATGTCATAGGGTGTATTTGCAAAGCAATAGCATATAAAATTGTTCAACCTTTGTTTTCTCCTTTAAGAAATATCCAATATCCCTCATAAGTGGCAGAAGACAACTAGAATTATGTTTCCATTAACTCTTATTATATATTTAAAAATTACTAATTCAGAACTTATCGCTTTCATGAATCACATATGTGGCTAGACTAGAATATTTTTAATGTTTTTAGATAATTGTACCTATTCTTGCTTACCATAAATTTTTGTATGAAGCAATAATAAAAATTACTTATTTTTCTATGTGGAAAATGAAGCCTGTGTAGTTGTAAAAGATATTCACTGACCTTCTGTTTCTAAGGCACTCTTTCATTAATCTTCTCCATCCACTGTAAATAGGATTCATCCATTATTCTAAGTTTCCACATTCCAAAGTATAAAATGTCAAAAAGTGTTTAACCTCAGAAGCATGAGCAAGAACATTCAGTTCCTCAGTTTATGCTTTTAGAATTCCTTATGACTTCCAGCTCCTCCTAGGAAACTCTCACAAAATCTGCAAGGATGATAAGACTGCTGAAGAGAGCATGATATATTTTTATTTTGGTTTAATTTCTCAGTATTAATAATAAGTAATGCTTTTCATTTAAATTTCACATCCTTAGTATGTTTCTAGTTCTAACTTTCTTCAATATGGAATGATTAAAAAGGTTTTTTCAAGTTTAATACAAACTTGTCATCCACAACTATGCCACCACTCTATATTAACAGTGAATATTGCTCTAAGGTTAAAGGCCATCAGGTGTCTTGAAATCCTTCAGGGCCCAGGAAAAGAGTCAAGGACTCTGTCTTCTGTTGAGAAGCTGCTGTTACCATTGTCCTGTCATAGTGCAGTTCACCCCCATGGATCGATTTATTTACCTGTTGTAAGATAGCTTTTTTAGTAAAGCCTCACTTACTGGCTTTTATTGTCTCCTTAAATAGTATTTTGATAGAAACTTGAGTTTTCTTAAAGATCAAAAATATTTAAAAAGTTTAAATAATCACTACACATGCAATGGGTCCATGTAATTGATTCTCCTTACTATGTCTCATTCATTATACATTTCCTCAAGATCCTAACTAGTTATTTATAATGTCTTTATGTGCCATAAATGCAGTAACTATTTAAATAAATATTGTTACATTCAGAATATTTAAAAATCTTCCAACTATATTTATTTTTCCAAAAAGTGTGTGCATGCATGTGTGCATATCTCTCTCTCTCTCTCTCTCTCTCTCTCTCTCTCTCTCTCTCTCTCTCTCTCTCTCTGTGTGTGTGTGTGTGTGTGTGTGTGTGTGTAGGAGAAGACACCTATAGAAAGTGCTTTTTCCTATTACCACATGGGTTTTAGAGATCCTACTCAGATCACCAGGCTTGATGAGATGTGTGATCTGTTTCATTGGCCCACTGGCCAGGATATTTTAATATATAAAATCCATTTCTGATTTTAAATTAAAAACAAATTTCTAATTAAATTTACAAGCTTAAAATAAGTGTAATTAAACTCTCCTTTTACTTTCCAGAGAAAATCACTGATTCTCGATATCTATATATACCTAAAAGTAGATATATTGTACTAAATACAAAATCCAATGGAAATATTTCATCATTGTAGAATGCTCCTATTCATCTAATCTGCTATGAGTTTAATGGAGTCAAGCTCTTTTGGGCATCTCACAGAATGAATTGTTTCTTTGCTACTGAATGAAATCCTGATAGTCTGTCTCTAAGACACAAGCAACGTCCCCAGTGTAGTTTTCCTTTTTGACTCTGTATCACATGATTGCTTTCACTCTGCTTTAGATAGTGTGCTTGCTTCTGGGGACAGTGATTCTCGACTGAAGAGCGCAAAAGAAAAGATGAACTACAGAATCCTTTGGAATTACAAAAAATAAAATAAATAAAGGAAAGAAAGAAATTTAAAGACAAATAGTGATTCTCCCATAATATACATTATGTCAAAAAATAGTATAATATATAAATCCTGATCTTATTTCTACTTTTAATTTTACATTAGACTCCTTTGAATAACATTTAAGCCAAGCATTAATTTTTTTTATGCTTCTTCACTATAGTTTATATTAGCTACCCCTTTGGGTTTTATGACAGGGTATTCATCTCTTAGGTTCTTAGGCTAAAACAACTCCCACTCTTAATATCCTTCTTTGTAACGATTAACTACCTTTAAAAATGTGTCCTTATGTGTTAAGGTTTAGAAGAATTGCATCTTCTTCAAGAAGGCACAGCTAACCTTCCTAATATTAGATGTCCTTTTTATATGTCTTAATAAAAAATGGGGCTGTTCAAAGTCAAAGTGTGTATTATTTCCAGACGTTTGTATAGTTTTTTTTGGAAATATGTTTTCTTATTATTAATTATAATGAGTATGGTTTTCCATTATATTTTAATTATCCATTGTATTCCAAGGAATTGACATTAGGTAGAAATTTAATAGCCATTTAATGAAAACACACTGACCAAAAAATCTTTTATTTTCCTCACATATTTTACTCACTGTCCATAAAATATTGAAAAGAAACATTAAAGTCAGGTGTGGTGGCACAATCCTTCAATCCTGGCCTAAGGAGGCAGAGGCAGTTATATCTCTCTGAGTTCGAGATCAGACTGGTCTACAAAGTGAGTTACATGACACCCAGAGAAATCCTGTCATGAAAACCCCTGCCCCATAAAACAAGGAAGAAAGAAAGGTTAAGGATATGTTTGCTGCTAAATGCTCATGAGTTTTGAATTTAAAATAGAAAAAATGAGAATAATATCATTTTTGTGTTGTCAGGGTGAATTAGTGAACAGTAAAATGCTAAATAGGAATATGGCGACAATGGTTTAGAAATCTGACAAAGATGAATGATATAAAATTTTAAGAGGTTACTGGACAAAATAAAAACAATACAAATCATGTATTGGTGATATTTTCTTGAAATCCAGTTTCAAATAATTCTTATTTGCACAGTAGAGAAACAGCAAGTTCACATAATTTCTTGAGGTATAGCAATAGCTACACTGAAAAGGAAATACAGAAGAAAACATAAATTCAGTACAGTTTTTCTAATTCTTATTAGCACATTGATTTATATTCACATTGATTTGACTCTTCTTTGTTTTACAATTAATGTAATATTGTTTTCTATTATCCCCCTATTATTTCCACATAAAAAAGTAAAGAGATCTTGCTTTACTGAATTAGAAGTCTAGGTGATATTGTAAAGAGTTGGGTAGTACGATTCCTGGTTTGTGAAAACAGTTATAGAAGATTATTTTAATTGTATATCTGCATAAAATCATCCTGTCATCTGTTCTATTTCTCAGTATTACTCAGAGATGAATACTTATGAATATTTAAAGAGAAATGCTGCTTTAATTGCTGCTATTGTAGATAAAAATAAATAAAAGAATTTTACTTGCAAATATGCCTTTATATCACTTAGACAATCATCTGTTTAAAATCAAACTATAAAAGCACATAGGCATGCATATACTTAAGAATCAATATACTACATTCAGGAGAATATGAAATTCAATGCATATTCTTCAAAGTATTTATCCTTTGCTGGCCTATTACATAAAATAACTTACGGAGTTGCATTCACTAGTTGATTATCAACTTGATATTATAAACCATCATATTCAATTATACCAGAAACTACATTTGTGTTTTAAATTCTTACCTCTTTGGTGCAACAACGAAGCTTTTAAACATGTTTATATTTATATCAGTATTTGTAATATATGCTCATTATTTGCTTTTTTAGAAATGTAATTCTGAAATTTAAGTAATAAATAAATTTGGGTTTTTGTCCCTTAACACCTTGCTACCTATGGGAAGTATACTCTGTTTTCTACCATTTACTTGTCATAAAAAAATTAATGAAAATTAAGCATTTTGGATTTCAGGATACATAGTTGTGTAATCCAAATAAGAGTAAGTTTGAAACCTGAAAATTATAGTTTGATATTCCCAATCTCAGGATAATTAGAAGTTTAAGAATGGAACATCCTTTGATTTAGAAATTACTCATCTAGAATGAAAAAGTAAAGTGAAGCAGAATCATTCTTTTTCTATTTAATATTATGAGTAAATAATACTATTAGCAGAATCAACATATAAAAATATAGCACTTATTTAATATTTTATATTAATAATTTTCTAAAGTTATTTTGTAATAATTACATGCATGATGACAATTTCAGCAGTTTTGTGGGATATAATATACATAGTACCACTGGTGTTATTTAATTTTACTGCTCTAAGCTATGTTAATATTGTTACCTATGAGGTACAATATAATTATGTAAGACTGCTTTTCATGGATTATAAAGGCAAAGACATTTCACACTTCAGTAAATGGAATACTGATCTTGTTATTGTACAGTTCTAGGAATGTGTATGCAGAAAAGACAAACCATTTTCACCAAAAATAGACAAAAATTTAGTTATATTAAGTACTGTCCTTGAAGTAAGCATATGTGTATGTATGTGTGTATGTATGTATGTATGTATGTATATATATACATATATATATAATAAACAAATGATATACATATGTGTATGATCCCTCTAACTGAATCATAAGTTTTGGGCATGCAATCTTTTATTATACTGTGTGATGAAATGGAAGGCAGATAAAGTACATTTCCTGAGGAAAAAAATTAGATATTATAATTTTTCAGGAATATAAGGTCTGGCAGAACAATTGGTTGCTATTTTTATGTAAAGCAATTTTGGTTGCAATAACAGCTTCTAGAAACATGATGCTTATTCAAGTTTAAGTAAAGAACAGAGTTTTGTTTAAAATAACTGATGTTAGCTTTCCATTTTTTGGGATATATCTCAAAACAATTGTATTCAAATGGTGAAATAGATCATTCCTGTGAAATTAGACTTTTGGGTAAATGTGCCTATAATCATGCTTTAACAGACACTCAGAGATGGCACCAATGAATTTTTTTAAGACGTCTATCACTGTTATTTTTAATGTTTCATTGCAAGATATGGCAAATTTATCTTCCTATGTAGAAATGAGCATATATTTTCTGAATGAGCATTACAAAACTTTGCAAACTCATATGTGTATATGGATTATACATGTCAACATGCAACTTGAATTTATGGATTTATTTAATTGTAACAGTATTTGAAAAGTTCAGATGTTTTGGAATTTGCTTTACAACTAAATTTTAAAGAAACTAGTAGTTGTTTAATTTTAGTATGACTTCCAATAATATTCTCCAGATGCCTGAAATAGACCATCCTTTTCACCTAAATGTCCATGAAGTTGAATTCTACTTAAATTGTATTGTTAAAACAACATACCCCAAGACTCTGTTTGAAATAGCATGGAAATGAAACACCTTCTTCCCTAAGCAAGTGACTGAAAGATGGCATCAAAGCAAATTTAACTTGATCTTTGTAATAGCTCCTTTTTGATATTTGAAAATGAGTCTAAAGACTGGTCAGAGGAGCTAGAAGAGAATCAATTACTTCTATTTTCTTAAATCAATATAATTAATAAATCTGTTCTAAGTACTTATCCTTATACCCACAGATCACTTTTTATTAAAAAGCTTCATTTAATAGGATATGGAGATTCTTGCAGACACTCACAACTGATCAAAATGAAGAGATTAGGTGCTGGTAGCACCAACTGATACATCTACAATGCAAAACTTAAAAATAAAGCAAAGGGAAATCACAGAAGGGAGAGAAAGTCTATAGGGAAAGAGGGACCAGGACTCCTGCTAAATAAGCTAAATAAGTGTCTTTTTGACATGATAGAAAACATAAACCAATAAATTATCAACAATATGATTAGCTAAATAAGGTATGAATAAGGATATCACCAGTAGACATGTTGATTTGGATAGAGCAAATTTCACAAGGTTTCATATTTAGAAGAAGGGCTCAATGGCTTCACAGAAATGGAGTAATACTTTTGCCAAGGAAAAGCTTTCCCTGATTTCCAATTCATAGTGGTCAGCCATAATTATGGATATATCAAGTAACATTAAATGGATTAAAGAATAGCAGGTAACATTATGTGGATTGAGCAGGCTGAATTTATATGTTTAGGCATATATATATGTATATATATATATGTAGTTTATATATATGAAACAAAGAGGAAAAAAGTGGAGCCATTGATTTGAGAGAGCATGGAGAATTAAAGCGAGGCATTGGATTGAGGAAAGGGAAGGGGGAAAATGATCTAATTATATCATAATTTAAAGTAAAAATGATTATAAAAATAATAGGGAATTCTATAAGGAGTATATGACCACTTAGCATTTGCTATTCAACAAAATTGCATGTCTCTACTTTGATTCTAGAATTTATAATTTAACATTTAATATAATTAACAGCAATTTGGTTACAACATTACTAACTTATTTAAGTGATAAATTGTATAAAATTTGTTGCCACCAATGGAATATTTTACATGCCCATGGTCTGATAACTCTCTTCTTCTCTGTCCATGTTTATTTCTATACCAGTTAAATTATGGCTATAAAGGAAGGGAGAGACTCTTGGGAATTTGAAACCAAAACCAAACTATAGAGCTAGAGAAATACATTGTCAAAGAGGTTGATTTGTCTCAATCATCTCATCCACTCTCTGCTACATATAGCTCTTGGTCCTTAGATTTGCATTTATATTTTATTTAATTTTTTTTCTTTTTTTTATTTATTTTATTTTACAATATAATTCAACTTTACATATCAGTCATAGATCACCCCGTTACCCCTCCTGCCACCCCTCCCCCCTCTCCCCGGCCCACCCCCATTTCCATCTCCTCCAGGGCAAAGACTCCCCCGAGGATTGAGATCAACCTGGTGGACTCAGCCCAGGCAGGTCTAGTCCCCTCCTCCCAGGCTGAGCCAAGGGTCTCTACTAAGCCCCAGGTTTCAAAGAGCCAATTCATGTACCTTAATTGTCATACTAGAAACCCCATCCAGTGACTGAGGGAATTAGATACAGATATCCACGGTCAGGCCCTGGGTGGAGCTCCGGGAGTCCAATTGACGAGAAGGAGGAGGGTTTATGTGAGCTAGAGTTGTTGGGACCAGGGATGGATGGAATACAGGGACAAGTGGCCAAACAAATGGAATCACATGAACTGTGAACCAATGGCTGAGGGGCCCCCAACTAGATCAGGCGTCTGAATGAATGAGACAGTTGATTGGCTTGATCTGTTTAGGAGGCATCCAGGCAGTTGGACCGGGTCCTGTGCTCAGTGCATGAATTTTATTTAATTTTGCACCTCTTTAATTTACCAATATCTTCTAAAGCTGTTGTTACTGAGAATATATTTTATGCTTCATATGAAATAGCTAACTATTATGAAATTAATAAAATAGTGATTTCATTCAACACAACCCTTTCTTAACTAGTTCCTGTATTTTTGTTGATTTAGAAACTATCCATCTCCGGAGTTGAGGGATTACACCCATTGTTTATCATTATTCATAAAATGTATCTTGTATGTAGCATTTATCCCCAAACATTTCAAGTAAAACAGCATTTTGAGAAAAAATCAACTAAGGTCACAGAGTAGTTTTCAGGTAAAGCTTTGTTTTTGTTTTTTGTTTTTTTTTTTGTTGTTGTTGTTTTGGTATTTTCAAACAAGGTTTCTCTGTGTAACAGCTCTTTTCAAGACAAGGTTTCTCTGTGTAACAGCTCTATATATCCTGGAACTTGCTTTGTAGACCAAGCTGGCCTTAAGCTCACAGAAATCTGACTGACTCTCCTTCCTGAGTGCTGGGATAAAGGCATATACCACCAACTGGCTTTTCAGGTCAAATGTGGCATTCTATACAGTGATTAGAACTTAGACTTTCACATTTCTTTCTATATCTTGAAAATTACTGGACACTAGCTAAGAATTGTCAGCGTTTGATTTCCTCAGCTGCTACTGTAATCTCAAACTTTTGCAGTTCTGGCATAACTACCACTTAAAATTCAAAATTCATCTCATAACTTTGTACATTTAATCGAGTATACTTCGTCTGTGTATATACCAGCTTAATACACATTGCATGAACCACGAACTCTCTACTTTTAATACATAGTATATCTTATTCCAAGTAGATCTTTTTATGATATCAAATCAAAATCTCAATGTTATCAAGGCCTCATCTATGCCTTACTTTATTCCTTACTGTTACTAATAGAACAACCAGCTGTACAGGAATGGAGACAGTTTTCTCTGAGCACTGATCCAATATACATGGAAAGATGTTATTTCTTTTTTCTTCTTGTATATATAGATGCGAAATATATGAATTAAGAGGTAGAAACATGATGGCTTCAAAGTTAATTTTCCAAAAAAAAATAAACCCTCCAGGATGTAGAGAACACAAAAGGAATGGAGTTATCACAGAGCATCTGCTTTCTCAGCTCTTGTTAAAACTTGTGCTTAAATGTAAAATATCAATATGTCAAATATTGTTATAATTTCTATAAATATACTGCAACATACTGTAGAAACATGATTTCCTTGCCTATTTTCTGATCTTATATAACACTTCATTACCTAGATTATCTAGTAATCTGCTTTGATTTCCTGAACCATTAAACAAAGAACTATTTTAAAGTTTCTATTTTTACACAGAATAGACAAATCAGAGTTAATCAGAGTTAGTTGTCTTGGTTTCTTTTCCTGTTGCTGTGAAAAAAAAATCAGGACAAAAGCAATGTAACTGAGAAAGGATTTTTCTGGTTCACACTTTAAGTCCATCATGGTAGGGAAGTCATGGTCGAAGGAGCTTGAAACAAGAGGTCATGTTGTCTTTGCAGTGAAAAAAACAGAGAACAACAAATGCTTGTAAACATATTGAAACATAACCTCTCTGTAGCACAAGCACAAGACACACGAAAGTATTTCAGAGTTATCTTTAACAAGCAGGAGACAAGTAGATAATTTCACAAGAAGACATCCTTTCAAGTGGGGCAAACTGCAGGAAAATTTCTAGGTGTTCTGTTTAAGGGGGTGAGATGCAGAGTAGGTATCATTAGAGAATATAGCTAAAAGAGGTTATAAATTTACTCAGAGTGTTTCTAGAAGGTTCTGTCTATTCTTTTGATCTACCAGTGTCATGGAAACATTGATGAGGCCAAGATCTAAAGATGCTAAGTAACAAAAGATACTGAGCACATTTATAGTGGGTGGCAAATGAGAACAATGAACAATACTTTGTGTAATATCAATTATCTCTAGGTAAGAAATTAGAAGAAGTTTACAGATTATCATCTGTTGTCTAATGCTTTTCCTGGGGAAATATCAACAAATGCCTGTTCATCACAGGTGGAGAACTGTGTTCGTTAGTTATTTGGGAAGATTCACTCTCAATGGACAAAATGTTTCCATAAACCTGTTAGGTAGCCCTGTCTGTGGGTCATTTTCTGACTTAACAATTAGAGAGACCAAAAAAATGTGAGCAGTATCACTCGCCCCATGCAAGTAGTTCTGGGCTACATGGGAAAGAAGGATAAGTAAGTCAGAAGAAATAAATCAGAAAGCCGTGGTACTTCATTGTCTCTGCTTCACTTCCTGCCTCCAGGTTCTGCGTTGAGTTCCCTCCATGAATCCCTTTCATAAGAGTCTACAGCTGTCAGCTGAATTAAATATTTTTCCTCAGCAAGCTGCTTTTGTTCATGGCCTTTACAACAGCTGTAGAGTCTTAACTAAGACAGAGACTGATGACAGATCAAATTAAGGATAACCAAAGTCAAACTTAAGAAAGAATCAATAATTTTTTAGAGATTACTTTACAGGAGAAAAAATGCTTCAAGAAAACTGCCACACCAAAAGTCAACCAGATTATGGGTGAAACTCACAAAAGCTGAAAATTTTGAACTCACAAAAAAAAGAAAGAAACAAAAAACTTTGGACCATCTCAAAAGTTTAGGAATTGTCTCTTTAGGGAGTTAAGGTAATCCAAATTTCTTCCACTTAGCTCAACTCTATCCTGCTTCTTGTAGATGCTCATCTGGTCTATTGTTCTTCCAACTGCCTCTGCACCTCGGAGGCTCCTCTAGGCAGCTCATATTTTCTGAAATTGTATCAAAAGTCACTGCTGCATATATAAGTTTGGGGAGGGAGATTCCTAGTGTATATTCTTAAAGGTATTGATTTCTTCTCTTCCTTAGCGTAATAGCGTCCCTGTAGGATGGAGCATTTCCCTTCCCTGAGAATATTTTGTTATTTCACCTCCCTTTTCACATCCTTACTAAGTTTGCCTCATTAACAATCCAAGATGGAAGGTTTAAGTTTGGAGGGAAATGCCTCATAACATACTCAAACCAGAATAAGTATGTTACTGTAAGTAGCATATTCATGAAAGCATAGTAGAGCATCTATTTATTTCTGCTAGAATTTTCATCAAACTACTGGTTCCAGACTAACAGAACCCCCAGACGTCTACAATCCTCCAACTTATCTCCACTTCTTCTTTAATTTTTAAGTAATATTTTAAAATTCATTATTTGAAAAGTTCATGCATGTTTACATGCTTGGATCATGTAAACCCTACTCTCCGGATATGTTCACCAGGACTCATTAGCATCATGTCGCTCAACTTCATGCATGTCATTTTTTTTTTATAAATAAGCACTGAGTTCAATTAGTGCTACCTATATGGGCAGGTATAAAGATTCGTCCATGGAGGCACTGATAACCCAAAAGTGACCACACCATACTTGGAAAAGTGACTCTTCTTCCCCCAACAGCCATCAACTAGGGCTGGAAACTTATGTGTTCACTCTCTTCTCAATGCTGGAATTTTTGACTGACTTTATTTTGTGCAGATCTTGTAAAGATGTGGTGGTTTGAAAGAAAATGATCCCAAAAGGGAGTGGCACTATTAGGAGGTGTGGCTTTGTTGGAGTGTGTGTGCTTTTGTTGGAAGTGTGTTACTGTGGAGGCAGGCTTTGAAGTCTCACATATGCTCAAGCCACACCTAGTGTCTCTGACCACTTCCTGTTGCCATGAATGAAGATATAAGTACCTGCAGCTCCTTTTCTAGTACCATGTCTGCCCACATGCTGCCTTGCTTTCCTCCATAATGATAATGGACCTAACCTCTGAACTGTGAGCAAGTCACCACTAGAAAATGCTTTCCTTTATCAAAGTTGTCATGGTCAATAGTGTCTCTTCAGAGCAATAGAAATCCTACCTAAAACAAATGGTAACCACAGCTGTTATGAGAACATGTGTAATATCATGTCCTTTCTAGAAGACATAATTTTGTACCACTCCTACATATCTTCAGTTCTTATATTCCCTCTGTCACTTATCTGCCATGTTCCCTGACACTTGCAGGGCTAGGGAACAGTATTTAGATTAATAATGGTGTCCCATCCCAGACAGTTTTACCACACTGAATAGTTGTAAGTCACTACACATGAGTCTCTGTTACTTACTGCAAAAAAAATGTCTCTGACCAAATATAGTCAGTGTACAAATCTATAGTTATGGACATGAATATTAAGACACTTTGATATAAATGTATATATGAATAATATTTATGTCACATATATGAATTATATTATATATATAATATAATATATATGATTAATAACCAGAGGAAAAGGCTTGAGTATGGGGGGTGAACATGTAATGAGTTTGAGATAAAAGGACTTGGGAGAGATGAATGAAGGAGAGGAGAGAAGAAAAGTAACTTAATTTTAGTTTAATTAAAATTTTATATAAAAGCATTTAGCTAAATAATTGCAGGTTATGTTAGAGACTTTGCCCTTCCTGGTCTTAGATTTTTACCATATTTACTATGAAAAATAGTCACAGAAACAAGAGTTAGAGAGAGAGACAGAGAGATTCCTGGGATAGAAAGGCCACATTAAAAAAAATCAAGCCACAGTAGAAAATTCCAAGCCCCATAGAACTTGTGGGCAACTTATAAAATTGTCTCTAGGCACTTTCACTTATGACAGCTGGAGAAGATAATAAAAGTATTTGATTTTGGTTATAATTTTACCATTGCATTTATAATTTGTTATTCATTTCATAAAGATATAAATAATTTAGAAACATTTTTTATTCATCTTCTAGGTTTATCTCACCTTATGAAGATAAATTTCTTCTATTGCTACCTGAAACAATTTTAGTGAATTCACAGGTCTTGATACATGAAAGCAGATTTACTCATGGACCTATTCAATGCTACAATTAAGTGAATTAAATTGCTCACATTTTCAACTCCAGTCAATGCTCAATTCAGTGTAGTAAACTTAAATAATTTGTATGGATTTTAAAGTCAATTTTTAATTATAAATAAATTCTTTAAATTACTACCCAATTATTTATTAACTAATAGATTGTTTGCTGTCTACTATTGAACCAGACAATCTTCCATTAAGCATACCTTATAAACAAAGTTATTAGATACAATAAAATTCAGTCACAATACACACCAAGATTGATCATCAATTTTTAAATAAAAAGTTATTTTGTTTGCATGGTATTCAGCAAGATACTGGCTATGATTAGATTTGGTATCTATAAGCAATACACAAGTTGCCATGTAAAAATTTGTTTTCCTGATTCAACAAAGGTGATTAGATGACATCGTGACTGTAGACTTGAATCAAAGATGGCAAGTTTTCAGCTTTCTCTAAAGACAGTGAAAAGCTTCCCTGTCTGACATCTTAAAGCTACTTCAAAACATACTGAAGTTACTTTAATCACAGTAAATCATATATCTTATGTAATGTCTAACTAATGTAGAATGAAGCACATCATACTTTCCTTAAGAAACAGTATATCAGTAATGAGAAACAGTTGCTACTGCTAGGAGCCGAAAGACCCTAGGCTGAGTTAGTAACTTCTACAAAATTACATCTGGGCAAAATCTTGTATTCTACAATTATACACTTATGTTTGTCTTTTCCTAATGAACAGTTACATATTCAATCACAGTTATCTTTTTAAAATTACAAATAGTCAGATATCATACTATGATAGATGTAATAACAAACTAATAGAGCACACACTAAAGACAATACAAATAAAAAAGGAGGTTTGCTTCATCTGATTGAAGTAATTATTGACTTTCTTTCAATAGACCATGGTAGTTTTAACAATAATGCATATTAAATTTTCAAAATTAAAATAAAGTTCTTTTTAACCTATTCTAAAAAATTGGAAATATGATGCTTAAATAACTAAATGCACTTGACACAAAAACAATCAGAACGATTTTCATGTCCTTTCAGACTATGTTTGTCTTTTTATTTCATAAGAAATATTGACAGCTCTACCTGATTTTTAGGAATTGCTTAGAAATGCCCATTACTTTTATTATTATGCCGTGTATTTGATGCAGTGGCACCAAAAAAATGATAATTTAAATATTTAAAAGCCTAGTAGAATATGCAAATAACCTATGCAAATAGGTATTAAATAATAAATGACACTAATGAAAAAAAAAATAAGGCTGTAGAAAACTTACAATAATATAAAAACTTACAACAATATAATATAATTACTATTTTCAGGTCCTCATTTTGTTCAACTAAACTACCAAGAATGTATCTATGTAAAGAACACATATATATTCAAATATAACATATAAATACTTGTTTGTATTATATGTTGTTATATAGGTGTTATATAAATATATTTGCACATTATCTTCTAAACTTTTATTATGTTAAATATAATTGTTTTATGTATCAACAATTCAAGTTAAGGAATCTTAATTTATTTGATGAAACACTATGTGAAAAATGTACTGAAACAGAAGTGATTTTTTTTCTCCATATTGGGGATTAAATAGCTGTTCTTCAAAAGGAATGAAGTGACCTAGGTTGGAATTCAGTGGTAGAACAAATGCTTAGCACATATGATGCCTGATCTTCAACCTTGTGGATGAAAACTCCTGAAAAGATGCTTTGTCTTTGAAACTGACTGATCAGATTTTCAGGTCTGTGGAGTGATTGGACTTGTGCAGGTCCAGAGACTGGTTACCTTATCTTGGGCTAATTCTGCCTTTGTAGAACTGCCCACCTCTTTGATGGTATTAACATTTTGTAATTAATAGATTGAAACTAATAGGAATCCATTAATTTTGCAGACTGCTAGCTTTCACTAACCCAAAAACTAAGGATGTCATAAAATAGTAACTTGGGTCTGTAGAAAAGCTTTCTCCACCTTGTTGTACCTGTATCAATGTATTTTAAACTTGCCTAATTTATAACTTTCTTCTTTTGTTTTAAAACTATAAAAAGTGTGAAACTGCTTCTCTATTGGTTGTTGTCTGAATCTTTGTTTCTAGGCCATGACCACACAAAAAAGCTCTAGAATCAATTTTCTCTTATTTTCTTTGAGATGAGCACTGTGATTTTTTTTTGCGTCAACAATCTCCAACACAAAAATATAAAAGAAAAGAAAAAGAAAATGAAAGGTAAGTAAGAAAGTATGGTTCATATGATTCTTCTAATAATTTAGTAACTTCTGAAAAATATTGGAAATTATTTAATTATTTTATGAGATTTGTATGCATTTCTCATATTTCATACCAAAGTAAGAAATAAGTCAATCAAAGGAAGTTTCCAAATCGAGTCTATCTTTGATTAGGAAATAGTTTCAGCTATGTTCATTATATAAAACTAGATAGTATCTTAGTGATTGTAAATGACAAAACCACTTGTTACTGTGTTTTGGATAAAGGCAAGAAAAATTAGGCAGGGAAATTTTGTCAAAATTATATACAAACTTATTTTCAGTTTGTATATAATGATATTATATGGGTTAAAGCTAAACCTGCTTGTAGTTTTATTAAACTGAATGAAGCCTAGGGGACAACAAAAATGACTCTTTGATGAGTCTGTGAGAACAATTTCTTTGGTGTCTTCTTCCATGCTCTCAGAGGTTTATTTTATAGAGTAGATCTTTCTCAACAACACGTCATTCTATCAGAGAGAAAGGCATTCTATTTCTGTATTAGCATAATTTTTTGGTTGTGTTTTTGTCTATTTTTTTTAAAAATAGAGTCTTCTCTGATACAACACAACTTGACCACAGTTTCCCCTTCCTCCGTTCCTCCCAGCTCCCTCCCACCTACCCTTTCCCCAAAATCCACTGGCCCTCCCTTTCCTCTTCAGAAAACAGCAGGCTTCCAAGGACAACAGCCAAACAGGACAAAGCAAGATGCAATAGGACAAGGCAAACATTTTTCATATTGAGACTGGACAAGGCAAGCCAATGGGAGGCAGAGTCCAACAAACAGGCAAAAGAGTCAGAGATACGCCAGCTTCCACTGTGAGGAGTCCCACAAAAATACCAAGCAAGATAACAGTCATATCGTATACGTAGAGGACTTGGTGCATATGCATGTAGGGCCCATGCTTGCCACTTCAGTCCCTGTGAGCCAATTTTAGCCCTGCTTAATTGATTCAATTGGCCATGTTCGCCTAGTGTCCTCCATCCCCTCTGGCTCCTACAATCTTTCCTCCACTTTTTTAGTCTGGTTCCCCAAGCTCTGATGGTAGGCACCTGATTGAGACCTACAATTTAGACTCAATCTTACATACTTTCTTGCGGTAGATCTATGTACCTGCTCCGGTCTTTTGCTAAAGGAAGCCTCTCTGATGATGACTGGACAAGGCACCTATCTATGAGTAAAGCCAAATGTTATTAGAAATCATTTCATTGTTTTTGTTGTTATTGTTTTGTTCTTTTTTTTCAATTTCCAGTCATTTTTGGTTCTACACTAAGTCTCTATGCTATCCAGGTCTTCCTGTTCCTGGCCAAGCAGGCAGTGTAAAGCATGGGCTCCCTCCCAATGCCAAGGGTCTCAAGGAAAACCAAACATTGGTTGGCCATTCCCACAAGTTTTGTTCCACCATTGCCCCAGCACATTTTGCAGGCAAAAACATATTGTAGCTTAAGGATTTTATGCCTGGGGTGGTGTCTAGGTTTCTCTTTCTGTCACCTGGAGAGAGCCTTCTTGAGCCAAAGTGACAAACACATAAGGGTGAAGGCTCCATATAGGCACCAGCTCAATCTCTGTACATTCAATGAACTTTGCGGATGATATAAAAAAAGCAGAGTAGACCAGTCCAGGCACCCTCTGGTTCACTGTCAGCAGACCTTGTGGACTCCTGAGAGTCTCCCAAGCACCTTGCCTCTTCCTATTCCCATGATGTCCTCATCTATCATGGTATCTGCTTCCCTGCCCTCCCACTCTGTTCCTGTTCCAACTTGACCCTCCCATTTCCCTATGTTCTCATCCCCCACTCCTCGCCCTCTGCCACTCCCCCATACCCAGTTCACTCAGTGAGTTGGGCTCTGCTGACTCCCCATGGGAGACCTCAATTTGGAGGATGTAAGGATGCAGGGTGGCTTGGGAAAGAGGGCTGGGGGGTGGGAGGAGGGAGGAGGGAGGAGGGAGGAGGGGGTCTGTGGATAGCATGAGGAGTGAGTAGAAAATTTCTTAATAAAGAAAAATAAAAGAAAAGAAAAAACAAAAAAAAAAGAAAAAGAAAAAAGCAGAATATTTTTTACCAAAAGAATTATCCCGATTAAAAACAAATTATCCACAATGCCATCAAATTTTATTCATGTTGGGAAAAACAATTTTTCATATGAATCTTCTGCAATATTGTACATCCAACATGGAACTGTAGACCAGGCTAGCCTTGAACTCACAGAGAAACTCCTGCCTCTGCCTCCTAATTGCTGGGATTAAAGGTGTGCATCAACACTGCATGCTTCAAAATTTCTATATATTGAGATTGCTGATTGAAAAAGGGGAATACTCATTGCTAATATGTTCCTTGTTTTAATGGTTTATAAAACTATAGGTTCTTATAAAGAACAAAAATAAATTAATGGTTTTAAGTGTTCAAAAACTCCAAGCACTTTATCTCATACTAATAACACTATATTGCATAAACAGATCTGCCTCTGCCTCTACAGCACGCAGATCTTTACCAGTTTGAGTTTGAGGCCATCCTGGTTTACATAGCGAGTTCAAGGGCAGCTAAGGTGTAAGACAAATTGTTAAACAGTCTTATTAATAAGAAACCCGGAGCCAGATATTGGGGTAAAAACTGAGAGATCAGAAAGCAGAAAGAATCCTGCCATGTTCTTGTCACTTGGAAATCCTCAGCCAAAGACAGCTACTTCCTGTATACTCATGCCTATATACCTTTCTGTTTTGCATCTCACTTTCTCTCTTCGCCCAGCTACATCACTTCCTGTCTATATGTACAGACCTCTATGGTGATATTTTCTTTTGTACTAAAATGTTATTTGTATGTTAATAAATAAAGTTGCCTGGGGGTCAGAGCTATTAGCAAGCCATAGGAAAGCAGGGCGGTGGTGGCATACGCTTGTAATCCCAGCACTTGGTAGGCAGAGCTAGGTAAGTCTCTGTGTGTTCAGGGATACAGCCAGCATTGGATACACATGCCTTTAATCTCAATACCAACCATAGGAGACCTGGAGGTCTATACAGACAGGCAGTGACGAGGCAGTCATGTGGTTGGGTTTACAACCAATGAGAAGGCAGAACCGAAAGTCTTTATAAAGACTTTAACACAGGATGTAGCTCTGGTTCAGAGAGGTAGGACCAGTGCAGGAGGAAGGGTAAGGTTTTAGCTCTTAGCTCTGACCTCTTGGCTTTCTTCTTTGCTTTGGTTCTGTGTTTCTTATTTAATAAGACGGTTAGTTACATCTACAGACCTACAGACCTCTATGGTTAGTGCTGGGATTAAAGGTGTGTGTCACCATGCCTGGCTCTGTTCCTCAGTGT
>CABHPH010021444.1:0-25082 GCA_902168325.1 Peromyscus nudipes | reverse complement strand
GAGAGAGAGAGAGAGAGAGAGAGAGAGAGAGAGAGAATTTTTAAAAAGTCACATACTATGGTGGTTATTTTTAAATTTCAGGTTTCTCTTCAGCAATGGGATGTAATCTGAGACAAGTTACTATAGACTCCAATGGAAGCCTCTCACATTGTTCACATCCTATCATATCAGGCCCCCTGACTCCTAGGTCCCACCCCCCACACTGATGAGTGTTTTCCCCATGTGCTTCTCAAAATTGTAAACATTTCTGTATTTGAGTCTGTAGGCTACCTCCAGGTAGCTCTGCTGAACATGTACTTATGAAACATATCTGTTTTGTTTATTTTATTCAAAGATTATACAAAGAAAAGGAAATTTACTATTTTCTAAACTATATCTACAAGGGGCTGCGAAAATGACTCAGTTGGTAAAATACATGCTGTGCAAGCATAGAGATCTGGATTTGGATGTCCAACCCCCACACAGAAGTCAAGCATGGCCATGAATGTTCATAATACCAATGCTAGGATTGAAGAGAAATTCAGGTCAGTAAAGTTTACTGGTCATCCAGTCTGGCCCAATTGATGAGCTCCAGATTCAATAAGAGACTATTCTGCAAAATAAGGCAGAGAAGCAACCTGAGAAAACACTGACTGCATTCCCTGGCCTCCACATACACTTGCGTATACCCAAAAGGACATGTACTTATGCCATACAGACACATACATACTAACCAGATGGACATGTACCTGTACCATACAGACATATGCATACTCACATAATTTTATGAATACATATATCTTCAAATACCACAGGTCTGAGGATGAGTGAAAAGAAGTAAGCATTGAAACTTATTCTAACTTCTTACCCAAGTCCTCCTGCTCCGTGCAAGATCAGCTCTCACACATGAATATGTTGTCTGAAGTTCACACATAAAACAACCTAACTAGAATAGGACCTCATCCATCCTACGTTTAGCTCCTGCATGCACATAGTTTCTCCATGTCAACCATCACGTGCACCTATTGTATGCCTATTGCAGAAACCAAAATTCAAACTTCATAATTTATTTTCACTTTAAGGACTTTAAAAGGGTATAAGGTGAAAGGTAACATTATATACCAGTGCAAAATTTTGATGAGAATCACGGTGCAATGATAGCTCAGGGCACACAGAGCCGTGGGTTAAAAACTCAGACTCGCAGACAAAAATATTCTTGGTCAGAAAAACAGTTGCATTTGAAATCAACA
This sequence comes from Peromyscus nudipes, assembly GCA_902168325.1. NCBI lineage: Eukaryota > Metazoa > Chordata > Mammalia > Rodentia > Cricetidae > Peromyscus > Peromyscus nudipes. Next base: position 23,853 of record CABHPH010021444.1, on the reverse strand, counting down.
CTGAAGAACTCTCAGACTCAGGGAAATCACTGAGAATTTTGTGTGTCCTCTGTGAACTTGAGAATCAGTGCTTGAGTTTGCAGAAGGGACTTAAGATGCTGCCACATTGCCCTGGAGCTGTGGCTCCCAAAAGTCACCTTTTAATCTCTCAAGTCTATGATTACCTCTACATCCATATCTATCAAATTTCCTTTTTGATGATAAAAAATAAGAGAAGGGAAAAGTAGAATTTCTCTGAGTCTTATTTGTTTTAATGTAGTTCTTCTTCCTCTAGAATTATCTTAGTACTTATTAAAATAAATGTTATTAGCTTTTGAAGGCTAGATTTTCAAGTACAGCATTTTGTTGCCATCTTTTGAGTGCTAGGAGGGACCAGTTGATCTGGAGCAGCAGGTGACTCTTCAATGACAGACTCCTCAAAGAAAGGACCAGTAAGAAGATAAAAATGATTTTGGGGTCAGGAGGTCTTGCATAAACTATGTATTATACCAAGCACACTTATTAAGGAGTACAGCACCATATATACTGGTTATGTTGCTAGGAAATGGGAGATAGTCAGAGGAAAGCTATCATACAATGGGATGAAGTCAGAGGGAAGCTAATCAAGCAATATTTTTCAGGGGAACAAAGGATGTAAGAGACTGAACATACATTGACTTTGGGACAGATAACCATAACCTCCTAGGGTGGGAAGAATTAGGTTCCCAGGATCCGAAGCCACAACTCCCCCAAGACCCTAACCCCAGGATATTGCTGGAACTGCAAAGCATGTTTCTAGTTTATAGAATGAGCTACATTACATCTCCATACATCAGGGCCTCAGGGAAAGCTTCAAACCAGCATAACCCTTGAAAGTTGTCATTGCTTTTTGGCTTTTTCTCCTTGTGGTAATGGATATGAGACCAAGGACTCACTGTTTATTAATAAATGTTCTACCAATACATGATCATTCAAACCCTAGAGTGTTTTTAACAGCTAGGGGAAATCTGAGGGACTCTCATTCATAATGCAGAAAGTTTGCTTGGAGTCTTGTCAAATGCTAAGATCCACAAAGGGAGGTGCTGGGCACTGAAGACAGACATGGAATCATGGTGAAGGATGAAGGTCTAGGACTTTCTCTGATCTTCCTTAGCTCAAAAGCAGGGTTGGTTTCCTTTGTTTTTTGATGTTTTGTTTTGCAAGATTCTTTGGTTTTATTTGTTTGTTTTAATGCAAAATTTAGAATGGGGATCAAGGTATTTGTTTCATTTACACAAGGGAAGGCACATGGTGTGGCAAGGCTTTGCTGAATTTAAATCAAACATGCAGTAAAGCTACCTCCCCATAAAGACAACAAACAAAATGATACACAACAAACAATGGTAAAAACCCTTTTATAGAACACAACTAAATTGAAGTATTCAGGTCAAACACTGTTGAAATAGTTTTGGTGCTGAAATTTATGGGTCCAAAGATACTTGACAAGATTTTGTGCAGGTTATAGGAGGCATCTTTAGACATAGGAGAGGAGAGATTTTTCAGCTCTTCTCAGGGATGAAAAATCATACCTGTGGTCATCCAGGAGGGGTGTTTGGGGGCAGTTTGTGACATTGATTATAGTGATTGTAATGACAGCTATGCATTGAGTAAAATGGGTTTGCAGGATACCTCAGGATTGTTTGTTAGTAACATCTGATCACAGATATAGGATGGTGACTCTACTTTCCAGAGCACAACAGGGACAGTGTACACATGCAGGGATTATACTCCAGAGTTACTGAGAATGATACTTATAATGTTTTCTACCCTGTGAGAGAACATATTGGGATTGTATCTGATAGCAGAATAACTGTGAAGGCTGACTTTGAGACTGTGACTCATGAAGATGATTTTGTAGCTTTCTCAGAAGACATATGTAACACAGACATGTAGAACACTTCTTGAATTCTATAGCAGGAGCCAATCTCAAAAAGAAACAACAACAAACCAATCATTGTATAGGTATTCAAGGAACAGTGATGAGCAAGGACTTCAGTATGTAGTGGAAGTCCTGCATCTGTGGATGTGGATAGAATGAGATAGACATCTTGCATGTCTAGTATGAGTGGTTGGTGGGTAATGTCATTGGTTGTGATCTGTGACTCATAGAAAACATTTTCCAAAGGGGGAAAAAACATTGTGATTTGTGCTTACTATGTAAGTAGATACTGGAAACATTTTAAAGACTTACAGCTCAATAATCTTTTTAACATAGAAGTTACCTAGGATGTACAGCAAAGCTGAAAGAGTTTTAACTGTTAAACAATTTCATGCTTTTGTTGTTAGTTATATTGTAGAATATACTTTAACATCAAGTGAATTTAACTTAAAGTTGTTGAATTAGTTAAATGGTGTTCTGTTAATCTCTTTATCTCCATTTTATTATTTCTTTACAAATATTGTATTTTCGGCATAATTACCCCCTTACTCCAGCTTCCCCATGACCCAGGTCTACTTCCATACCCACCCAAATCTGTGCTTTCTAACTTATCAAGTATAGGTTGGCCTGCCCATATACTCTTGTGCATGTGGCTTTCTACTGCACTGTGGTTGACCCATATGGGAGACACCCTTAAGGAAAACTGGATCCCCCTTTCCTAGCAGATATGAATTGCCCATTGCTCCTTAGCAAGAGGTGGGATTTCCCACCCATCTCCCCCAATTCATGCCCAGATTTTTTTTTTTAATAGTTTTAGCTTGGCCCGGTCTTGTGCATGCTGTGAGTACTGCTTTGAATTCACATATGTAATTGCTCTGTTGTATCTGGTAAACATTGTCCCCTTGCAGTCACATACCAACTCTGGCTCTTACAGTCTCATCATTCCGCTTCTCCAATGATCCCTGAGCCTCAAGAAGAAGGATTTTATATAGAAATTCCATTTAGGATTGGGCACGATCTGTTATTCTCTGCATCTTGACCAGCTGTGGGGCTCCCCTTTCCTATACTCAAGTCAACATTTGTCCTTTTCTTTTCTTAGCTATTCTGACTGGGATAATATAAAATGTCAAAGTAGTTTTGTTCCTCCTCTTTCTGTATTTTAGTCAATATAGTGGTTGAATTCTTCAATGGATATTCAAGCAAGAGAAAGAAATTGATGTAAATTAAAAATAATTATTGCAATTGGCAGATTATACGATCTTATATGTAAAAGACCTTAAAGACTACACGAGACAACTTAAAATCCAATAAACACTCTTAGAAAAATAGTAACATAAAAAAATCAATACTAAAAAATTTCAGTAGCTGTTCTATATAACATTAAGTAGCATGACTAGAGAGAAATCATGAAAACCATCCCATTTACAGTAGAATAAAAATTGAAATAAAATAAACATGGAAGGTAAATATCTATGCAGTAAAAAAAATTAACAATGGAAAGATAAATTGAAGAAAACATCAGATGATAGGAAGTTCTCTCTTTTGAATGAGGCAGAAGTTTTAATGTAGTATTATGGCTATAGTAATGAAAATGATCTATGGATAAATGCAATCTTCATCAGTCTTCATCTGCCTTAGTTACTTTTCTATTGCTGTGAAAAGAAAATATGGCCAAAGCAAATTATGAAAGAAATGATTTAATTGGAGGCTTGCTTAAAGTTTCAGAAGGTGAGTCCAGGAACATCAAGATGGGGAGCATTGCAGTGGGTAGGCAGACATGGAACTGAAGCAGTAACTAAGATCTTAAATCCTGATCTGCAAGTGGAAAGCAGGGAGACAGAGGGAGGGGAGGAGGGAGAGGGAGAGGGAGAGGGAGAGAGAGAGAGAGGGAGAGGGAGAGGGAGAGGGAGAGAGAGAGATAGAGAGAGAGTGAGAGAGAGAATGGGTGGAGCCCACATCTTAAAGTGGGCTACAGAAATGGACTACGTAGGATGACATTGTCAGGACCCTGAGTGGGCCTAGGTACTGCCTGCTTACTGGCTATGTCCCCAAGGGTCCGGCCAGGTAATGTCTAAATTCTAACAATTTCTTTGCAATTCTGAAGGTTACCTGAAATGATGATATCCTTTGCTTTACAGAAGCTTTTTAGTTTAATTAAGTCCCATTTGTTAATTGCTGGTCTTAATGACTGTACTATTGGGGTCCTTTTTAGAAAGTTCTTTCTGTACCAATGAGTTCAGAGGAAGCACCTACTTTCTCCAACATCAGGTTCATGGTATGGGGTCTTACATTGAGGTCCTTGACTCATTTGGTTTGAGTTTTGTGCATGGTGAATGATAAGGATCATGCTTCATTCCTTTATAGGTAGCAATCTGATTTAATCAGCCCAAATGTCTAATGATGTGGGTAAGTGTTCTAAAATTCCACAAAGTCAGAGTTTTGACATATGGGGATTTCTGAAGCTACAGTCATGGCCATGTGCTTTGTAGCAGAGCTATCATATATCAAAAATGACAAACAGAAGAAGAGTGGGCATCAGCCTCCCTGAAGTTCATAATGAATTTCTTCTTCTTGCTATTATTATTTTTCCCAAAGATTTTCATTATATCTTGATCTCAGTGTGCTTCTCTCTGCATCTTCATAGTGTGGGGTTATAAGAACAGTAGCATCAAACAGAAGTATCTGGGTACCGAAGCACCAGTACTGCCACAGGGTTCTCACTGACCAAGGCTTGGCGATCTTAAAGAATGAAAACTACATAGTCTAGCCTCAAAGGACTTGGTAGAAGACCGTGACGGATAGTTTTATGCCAATGTGACATAAGCTAAAGTCATCTGAGAGGAAGGCACCTCAATTAAGAAAATGCCTCCTTAAGATTGGGCTATAATCATGCCTGTGGACATTTTCTTAACTAGTGATTAATGGGGAGCATCCCATTGTAGGTGGTTCCATGTTTGGGTTGATGGTTCCAGGTTTTATAAGAAAGCAGGCTGAGCAAGCCACGTGGAGCAATCCAGTAAGCAACACCCTGTGGCCTCTGCATCAGCTCCTTTCTCCAGGTTCCTGCTCTGTGTAAGTTGCCCTCATGGCTTTGATAAGAAACTGTTATATGAAACTCTGAGTGAAATAAACTCTTTTTCCCCAAGTTGCTTTTAGTCATGCTGTTTTATCACAGCAATAGTAACCCTAAGACAGACATGTAAAATACTAAAGAAAGAAGAATCAGGATGGGTAGAAGCAGCCTGTGATAATTGCCATATCCAGGTCTAGTTACTAAGGGACCATGCAAATACTCAGCCTTCTTGCAAGTCAGAGACAACTAGGTTCCACTGTCTATCACGATGCCTCTCTAGATCTGTATCCAATGCTGACTTTCCTTACCTAGTTAAAGTGATTCTCATCTGTGACCCTCCAGCACTCACATGTATTATCTGCCTACAGAGAATTGCCTATGATCTTTTCTTAGATAAAATCCTAAAGAATAGTTCTTTATTGAAAGTCCAATAAAAGTTCTTGTATAAAACCTTCAGCATACAATGGGAGAGGGTTAAAAGAAAGAAGCCAATAGAGGGAAAAAATAAAAAAAAGAGAGGAAAGACAGCTTTAACAACCATAAACAAACCAATAAAGCACTTGCAGGAGATCTCATGATGAAAGCAGTGCTGTCTCCATGGAGGAAAGTGTGCTTCCTTGGCTGTCCTTTGTGACTGCAAAGAAGGAGAGAAGAAAGGTGTGTTTTGATGTAATCACACATGGCAGGGGAAATGTAGATGCCTAGAGGATGCTGATGGTCTGGAAATAAAACTAAATTGAGTACTTGAAGAATGTCAGGCATTCTGTTTGCCTTTAGCTGGTGGGGAGTGCAGATGAATTTGACAGAAATGAAATGAAAATAAGCAGTTTCTCTCCTCATTTCAGCATATACTGATCACACACAGATACACATATGCATATGTAAACATATGCATGGTATATAACATATTTATATGTGTATGCAGTGATTATTATTTGAGCATCCAAGTAGAAAAATGCGGCAAATCTCACAGGTATGCACTTACCCCCCCATTAGGTTGTTTCAGTTGTGTGGTAGTAGTATGTAGAGAATTGGAAGAACACACATGAGCCTGGACAATCTACACTCTTGTACAGAGTCACTCCTCATCCTGAGTGACTTTAGGCAATTTTTTCTACTGTTGTACTTCCGTTTTCTTATTTATAAGTCAAGACACCATGATAAAGGAGCAGCCAGTGCATCTCTGAGTGCTATTATTCCATGTTGTATATGAATTTTTAGATGATATGAGGATTTGTTTCCATGCTGATTTAATGTAAAGAGAGAATGCAACTGAATAATCATTATCAAGGAGAAGTTTGTATGATTTGATTCATGACCAGACCATGAGGTGGAATACAGTCTTCATAGAGAATTGAATAGTGCTGAGCAGTATGCTGGGGATATTCTTCTGATTCTAAAAGTATTTGACTATTTTGCATTACCACGTTTGTCCATTTATGCATTCTTCATCAGATATGTCTATGTAGTCTCTTATTTTAGCCTATTTGAAATCTGACCTTTAGAGACAGTACCCACATACCCCAAAGTCTATGTACTGTTTCACAAACTGAGAGATGCTTGCTAGTTTATCTTTAACTGTTTATGTTAACAGTGATACACTTACCAGCACTCTCTAGCTACCATGAATATTTTGTGAATATATTACTGCCACTGCCCTCTCTTATCTTCCTCCCTCTCCTGTGGACCTGTTCCTTTGGTCAAGTATTCCCTCCAACCACTTTCATATCAGTCCCTCACCTTTAGATCTTCTATAGGTAACCAGAGCTACTGTGTTTGTGGTTTTCTTAGTATTTCAGTCCCTGTTCTATTGCTGTGAAGAGGCACCATGATAAAGGCAACTTTTAAAATAGAAAGCATTTAAATAGAGGCTTGCTTACTGTTTCAGAGGTTAGTCCATTATTGACACGGCAGGGAGCATGGTAGCAGGCATGTAGAAGATGCTGGAGAAATAATAAAGAGCTGTACCCTAATCATCAGGCCAAGAGAAAGTCTCTGGGCTTGGCAAGGGTTTTGAAACCTCAAAGCGTCAGAGTTCACCCTGAGTGACACACTTTCTCCAACGAGGCCACGCTTCTTAATTTTTCTAAACCTTTCAAATGGTGCTACCCCTTAGTGACTAAATATTCAAATGTATGAACATATGGGGGCATTCTTATTCAAACTATCACACTGGGTCATGATATATTTAGAAGAATGTTTCGTAGGACTCCTCTCCATCCTCCAATTCTTATGATCGTTTCCCCACTCCCTTTTTTATGATGATCTCTGGGTCTTGAATGGGGTGATATCATGGTTATACCTATATAGAGAACTTAACAATTACTTACTTTTCACCCTCTGACTAGATATAAGTTTCTGCATTAAATGTTTCCCAGTTGAGACATATTCATCCTGAGAAAATGCTAGGAACATGCCTTATCATGATTTTATTTAGATTCTAACAATCTGGGGCCCCATAACTCACCATGTGTAGGCGTCATTTCCCTTGTGGGTTAACCGCTGACCTCTTTCATACAGTATGACTTTCATCAGGTGATACAAGAAGTCCATTCAGAGAACAGGAGGCAAAAGAAGGTAAATATAGATAGTGATTCAAACTTTCTTACAGAGATAATTGCCCTTAAGCATTTTCCTGTACAAGGGACTGGTAAAATGCACTGGCAATAGTTGTCCAGTCTTTAAGAAGAAGATTAGATATTGCCTCTTTTACATAATACATATATATGACATTATTAGTTCTGAAGCCCCACTTATGAGAATGATGAGCATATACACAAAACAATGAAATATATAGCCTTGAAAAGAAATTCTGCATTCTACAATTTGAAGGAATCTGAGGTTATTACACTTTGGGAATTATGGCAGTTATAGGAAGAGAATGCTACAGATTTCCTCTGATAAGTTCCTTATAGGTGTGAAATCCATCAGTTTGTAGAACAGTGGTTATCAGAAGCTATGAAGAGGAAAGAATGTAGTGTTATTGTTTACTATATAGAAACTCTCAGTTGTACAAGATGAAGCCTTCATGAGATAAATGTTGATGATGGCAGATTATCAGTGTGGCACTCATAAACTACATTTTAAAATGCTGATGATGGTAATTATTCTGATATATATATATGTATATGTACTTGTATGTGTATATGTATATGTGTATATATGACATGCATATACAGACACAGATACATACATACACACGTGTGTGTGAACGTTTGTGTGTGTGTGTGTACACATGCACGTGCTCATGTGCATCCTGGCTAGTTTTATGTATGTCAACTTGATACAGGCTAGAGTCATCTGAGAGGAGGGTACCTCAATTAAAAAAATGCCTCCATAAGATCCAGTTGTAGAGTATTTTCTTAGTAATTGATGAAGAGGCCCTAACTCATTATGGGTAGTACAATCCCTGGGTTAGCAGTCCTGTGTTCTATAAGAAAGAAAGCAGAAGAAGCCATGATGAGCAAACCGGTAAGGAGCACCCCTCCATGCCCTGTACACCAGCTCCTGCCTCCAGGTCCCTGCCCTGCTTGAGCTCCTGTCCTAATTTCCCTCAGTGATGAAATACAATGTGGAAGTATAAGTCTAATAAACCCTTTCCTCCCCAAGTTTCTTTGGTCATGGTATTTCATAGTAGAAATAGAAATCCTAAATAAGACAGTGTGTGTGTGTGTGTGTGTGTGTCTGTGTCTGTGTCTGTCTGTGTGATCACAATGGAAGAAAATGTAAAAATATAAAATGAAAATTATGGGAGTTACAACTTGTTTGAATTCCTTTTAACCTATGAAGTTTTTCCCATATATCAGACATGTGCTAAGTTCTGTGGAGCTAAAATGTATGAGGTCAGGTACTATACTTGGAAAAGATCCAGTGAAGTGTAGAACAGGACAGTAAGTAGAAGGGAAAGGCAGAGGAAACATGGAAGCCATGAGGATTACAGTTTAGACCACATTTCTCACTTTGCAATGTCTTTATCCCAGTGGGAATGTTTGGCCATTGTGAGTGCTCATCCAATGATGAGACTTCGGCTTTGCACTTCTCTGTCCCAAGGGTCAGGGGATATCATGGTAGAGGAGACAGAATGAATATAAGAGCCAGAAGATATGGAGGGGTGCTGTAAAATGCTGTCTGGAATTAATGTGGCTTTTTTACATGTATGCTCACAGAAGCTGTGGTTCCTGAACAAGACTTGCATAGCATCAATCCAGTCAAAATTTTTAGCATGGATGAAAAAAGGGTTCCCAAGGCCTCAATGTTTCCCCCTACATTTTACATTTATTTGTAAAAACTAATACTTCAAACTAAGTTAATTCATGCTTGATCCCCTCTGAAAACATACTTATCACTGTAGCCAGCTTTTCCACTGATGCTGGGAATTCGAATTTCAGTCTACTTGCTTGTGCAACAGACACTTAACCCACAGAGCTGTCTCCCCAGTCCTCAAAACCATCAAAATGTCAACATTTCCCAAAGGCTGATATACCAGAGGTACCGTCTTAAAGTTAGATCCTATGTAAACTCACTGTTCCTCATACATACACAACAGATGAGATAAGCGTTTCCTCTTGATCACCTAGAAACAGATCTCAGATGTTTGAGACCCTGGCAGTGTAGACAGGCTTCTCAGTGGCGTCTTCTCAGAGGGTGCTGCCCATACTCTCATCCTGACCCTTTAATCTTTCTGCTCTTTCTCTGGCTCCACAATACAGAGGAATTGCACCCAGAAATGCAACACATGTTCTGTCTTGGAGTGGAAAGGGATCAGGAAGATCCATGGTTGTCTCTGTCACCCTGCCACTGTGTCATGCAGCCACTTTATGAATATGCACTTCCTTGAGCCAGATCAGTAGCAAGGGGAAGGAAAGTTCGTAAATGAATGTTGGGTAGAAATGTAATTTGATCATTACAACTTCAACACCTGGAACTGCTGGGTGTTCTTAGTTTAGCAGAACCAGCCACAGAATGTGTTCAGAGCAAGCAGCCCATTGATAAGGACAAAAATGGAAAAACTAAGTATTTTTTTAAAAAATCCTTAAAAATGCTGTATATGGCTATTTATAGACATGGAATACAAATTCAAAGAAAGAAGCTAGGTGAATTCAAAGCTAGCCAGAGCAAATGACTGAATAAGCAACAGCCAGTTAATCACATTCACTCTTATTTTTGAAATCACATTTAGCCACTTCACTTGAGGACATCAGTTAAGTTGGTTCCTTTAAGCCTCAAAACCTGTTTATGTAAGTACAGGGATAAAGCTAAAATGGCTTCCATTCACACAAGTCCCTGAAAATAATTGGATCCTTGAAGTGGACTGTTTCATTTTTCCTTTTGTTTATAACAGATACCTCCACCAAGATAAAATTGGTACTCAGATGGCTTTAGCACCAGTAGTAGGATTTTGCACATTCACATTAATTGGAAGAAATTGTTAAGGCTTAGTGACTCTGAATAAAACTAGGTTTGATAAAAATTAAAAACCTCTTTTTTTTAAAATGGTCTATGCATGAATTTGTGTTTCTTTGGTACTAATCTGGCCTTTATTCCCAGCTGTACTTGCTTAAATGCAGCTTTACTCTGTGGCTGTAGAATGACATCATAATTATAAATAAAGGATAAGTGATTTGTGTTTCAAGGCACAGACTGAGAGAGAACAAAGACACTTGATTTCACTCTAAATTATTGTGCTAATGTCATTATTAGTGTGGCTTAAGCATCTAAATGTCAGCATTCTATAAGAGTCAAAAGGTACAATTGAGATCTGTAGTCCAGGAACATTCTGGTGTTTGTCAGAGGCTCTTCTTTTTTCTTTGAAGGATGGTAAGATACTGTTTTTCTTCATCTGAGACCTTTTGCATTATGTCTTTCACTGACGATTCAGTGGAGAGTTTTCAAGCCTTAATTATGAGCACATTCATTCCATTGTTTCTATGTGGTACAGGACAAGGAAACACAATTAGTGGAATATTGTAATTAACCTTCTTGGTCTGTGTGCTCCTCCAGATCTGAAACACTGGCTGGAGACCATAAAATCCTTTGTATTACAAGGAGTGAGTCCTGGGATTCATCACCATCAATAATCAAGGTAATTGATGCTGACAGGGGAAGCGCATCCCTTCCCTCATCTGATGACACAGATGGGGAGGAATTTAAATACGACACATAAACTACAGACGAAGCATGCCCGCTTCTTCTGCCCTGCCTTTATTCTTGTCTGCTTTTTTTTAAATCTGTCTTTATTCCTTGCTTCCTCCTTCTCTTCCACCCAGCCATCCAGTTCTATGATACACACTGTCATATCAATGTGATTCCATCTTTAAAGGTACTCAAGATTTTCATTCTATGAAAGTGACTCACTGTTGTGACAGTCTTACATGATGTTGAAATCATAAATGTTTTCAACCTTCACAATATTTATTTTTTAAAGCCCTCATAGAAATGCATGTGCTCAATTCTATAGGCTAAGTAGCCTTTACCTATTTAATATAGTATAAATCTATGGTAACAGGTGAAGCATAGTTGAGAATTCTGACAAGGAGGTCATAATGCATAAATACAAAAATGTACTGGTTGTGCTGAAAATCCCTTGATATGATTGTTTCTTCATTTGTAAAATGTGTTTGCAACATTAAGTCATAGTATCTTATGAAAAATAATATTGATTATGGATCATATAGAATGGCTGGGAAATAGGGTGTCATCTTGGCACTAGGTACTCTTCACATCTCTCATTCTTTCTTTTAGTGAACTTTGGAACTAGGTGTTTATTTAGAAATAGGAGAGTTAATCATGAAGTCTCATCAGTGAGAAACAAGTGTGCAATTTAACTCATGGTTTTGAGTCAAAGATATCTCAGGGGTTGGGGATTTAGCTCAGTGGTAGAGCGCTTCCCTAGCAAGCGCAAGGCCCTGGGTTTGGTCCTTAGCTCTGGTAAAAAAATAAATAAATAAATTAATTAATTAATTAAATTAAAAAATAAAAAAGAAGATATCTCAGTATCTGGTGTTGAACAGCAGAAAAGGTGTGCTTCAATGAACAGCTCTGGTCTACTCTGCTATAATGAAATAGTCATGCTCCTAAAACAACTACTACATGTAAAAATACGTTAGAAACTATACAACTTCTTAGAAAATATAAACTTGAGGACAGGAAATTAAAAGATGTTTTCACTGATTCATCATCATAATAAAAGGATAAGATTCAAAACAAGAATAAAATGTGTTTTGAATGGTTAAGAGCCATGTATGCATTGCACTAGCCATGGCTCATTACATGGGAAAAATAAATGACACTTACACACTTGGACTTTACAGGGTTCTAGCTGTGTGTTACTGTCAGGTGGTGGGACAAGATTACCTGAAATTAACAGAATATAATACCACTACTTGTGGATGGGTTTTGGTTCATAACCAAGGTGTTAGAACAAGGCAGTTCACATGTTTGAAATATTCATATTTGATATAATATACATACTGCTATAACTTAGCTTAGGAGTTTGTCTCACAGACAAACATCATATGTGCTCAATAACTAAATCAATGCAATTTCTACCTTCTTTCCTCAGACAGAAATAGTGTTGGGGTACATTCAGGTATTTTGAAAGCAAGTATTTGAGCTGAATTAGCCATGAGTCTCATGAAACAACAGCTGTGAAGTCATTGTTTTCTGGCTACAGGAAAACCATATTATAGGATATGTTCCTCTACAACAAAATTCTGAGGTGAAGAATAGCTGTAAAAAAACAGTGGGATTGCAGGATAAGTCAGAACTGCCTTTGGAGAACAAGACTATAAACATCTAAGCCATTGGAATAAAGATATTCTCTACAATGTAAACTGACTCTAAGAGAGAAGTAAAGTGGTATTTTCCATTTACCACCTCCTAGGATACTACTCAGATGATGAAATTTTAAATGAGTACTTTTTTCTAATAATATTGTTTTCATTACATCATGGTTCTTAAGAATCTGTTCTATTCCCAGTTAATACAAAAACCTCATCTGTGCAAGATACTTGGAATTTATTTTCAATGACAAAGAACCTGAAATAGACAATGAATGTTGAATGAATGTGTGAGTCCATTGATCTGTTGATGGCAGGAGTAGAAAATGGGAATATATGCCTACCTTAAATTATAAGCACAGAGCTTGGCCTCAGTTACACCGGTCAAACATAGGGAGAAGGCAGGGTGATAAGATGCCCTGACATAAGCTACCCAATTGCTCTTTCGATGGTAGTTTTAAGAAAAGCCAAGTTTAGGGATGAAAAAACTACTGTGAGGTGATACAGAGTGATATGTTTGCATCTACAAAACCTAACACATATTTTGAGAAAGCATGTAATGTATGAGAGGAAATCCTTGATGGGCAATGTTTAGTTACCTGTTCCTGAAGGTCTTGAACTCACTAGCAAGAAACACAGAAACTTGGTGCTACCATTTTTTTTTAAAAAATGTGGAATGCACTTAAGTATACGATAGAAGTTAGAGTCTATATTGGATCACTGCTCAATGTCTATTGACACTTCTTTTTTGTATCTATAAGATTTACTCTCTCAAGGAAACAATGATCATGTATCCCCTTTATTCCCTGACCCCTGCTCTTACTTAAGACCATAGTTGATGAATCTCTTTATCACATTCTATACTTTATTTTCCTTCCAACTATTTGGCACCAATTAATAACATTTACTTACTATTTTAAAGCACAAAATAAGCTTCTTTCATTTGGAGTAAAATCATCTCATGAATGATCTACAAATTACATATAGGCATCTGGTCTATTACCTCAAGAGTCAGCACCATCTCCTGGAAAGACCGTCAAGAAAGTATTCTTCACTGTAAAGAAATTCTGTCTCATATGACTCCATTCAGACTCATCACCAATCTACTGCTTGTCAGGGATGAATCCTCCTGCTATTGATTGGTATTTTGGAATCTTTTAGGGGAAGAGTTGGAGAACAAAAAGAATGAGTGAGACCATGGATGAAATCATATATTTTGAATATTTGAACTTCAATGTCACATTATTCCTCACAAGCTGAAGGCACCTCACTATCTATACTCCCTAAATACATAGTTCACACTGATAAGGGAAGCTCAGAAGTACAGAAATTTTACAACTAAGTTGAAAGCCAGGTATGTGTGATTCAGGTGCTTTGATGGGCTTAGTGACTTTGTACACTTAGTGACTATAGGCACACATGTGTGAAGACCACCCTTGTAGAGAGAGGGATTGTCATCAGTACCCGACAGACTTCTTCATTGATTTTAAGATGAGAACCTCATGACTTTATCTTTCTGTCACTCTGAATACTGGAATTTCAATCTTGTTTTTGGGGATGCTTTTTCTACGGATTGCAAGAATGTGCGAATTGTCACAATCACCATTCCATTACTTTATGTTATATTCATTTAATTCATCATTTATTTTTCAGTTGTCTAAATTCACTCCTTCCCACAGACACACACAACTTTGGGGATATATTTGCTAAAATATAAATCCATTTTCCTAGATATTTATATTCTCAGCATATGGGGATATTGCAATTTATGTAATAACGAGTCTTGTGCATCTGTCCTGGTATAAACATTGATGCATATGTTTTTGGAATAATGTACCTACCAGGTAATAGAACTTCCCTTCTGTGGATATTTACTCTGAGGATGCATCAGACTAAACTCCATATCAACGGAACCAAGGTCACTTCCTCCCATACTATATATTCTTACTCTCTCCATCCTTGCCTTCACTAGGGGCTCCTGACATATTTTGTTTTATTATTGATTATATCTACTGTTTTACAGTGTATTCAAAACTGTTAATTTATGTTTATGTAGAGTGTTTTATGTATTTTATTTAAATATTATTTGGGTACGTAGAGTAACGGGAGATAATTTGTTATATCATATAGAAGCTTCATTTTTTATTTTTTAAATATTGCTATTTTTAGTGTACTCAGAGAATAATTTGTATTATGGAAAGGGGTAGAGGTCAATTTTAAATTTTTGCCATGTTTCCATGATGATTTTTTTTCCAGAAATACAAATTGAAAACAACACATACTTACTTGTTTACAAGTAACATGTTATCTGTTGTGCAAATATGTCTCACTTCCTACCAGAGTGATTTCTACAGTTCCTGATCTCAGTTTCTATCCTTGCACAGAGAGCACATCTATTTTGCTTTTATACCAATTGTTAATTATACACAAATATATCCACAACCTCTTTCAAAAGTCATTTAACTGTGTGTGTTTTTTTTAACATTTGAGGGTTATAAGGGCAATACTTTTAGGGGCTGAAGAGTTGGGACAGAAATTAAAAGCCCTGGCTTATCTGCCAATTTAGAGGAATCAGGGTTCAAGTACCAGTGTCGATAGAGTAGCTGACAATTGTCTGTAACTCCAGCTTCAGGAGATGTGATGCCCTCTTCTGCTCTCAAATGGTACCAGGCATGCATATAATGCACAGACATATACATGCAAGCAAAACATGCATATGCATAAAATAAGATAAAAGTAATTTTAAAAGAACATTTTTTTTTTTGGTTTTTTGAGACAGGGTTTCTCTGTGTAGCTTTGCGTCTTTCCTGGAACTCACTTGGTAGCCCAGGCTGGCCTCGAACTCACAGAGATCCGCCTGCCTCTGCCTCCCGAGTGCTGGGATTAAAGGCGTGCGCCACCACCACCCGGCAAAAGAACATTTTTAAATTCCTCAGAAGTATATTGAGATGTTAGTGTTTTTATGAGAACTTAATTGACTCTACCAATAAAGTCAAGGGAAATGGCAACTTTAAAAAATTCTACCTTTCTTAAACACAAATGTAGATTTACTCAGATGTTTTATACTTTGTTTTAGAGACTCTTTATGGTTTTATGAATTATGGCCATACAATTTTGCTTATACATATATGTATACACACACATATTCATGTTTAATATCTTTTAATTTTGTTTTTATTTATGTGTATGTTTGTGTGGGTGTATATCACATGTGCTGGTACCTATGGAGATAGGATAATGTCAGATACCCTGGACCTGGAGTGACAAATGACACTTGATTACATCATTAGGGTCACTATTGCTATGATAAACACCGCAGCCACAGCAACCTGGGGAGGAAAAGGTTTATATGACTTAGCTTCCACACCACTGTTCATCAGCAAAGGAAACCAGGACAGGAACTCAAGCAGGGCAGGAACCTGGAGGCAGGAATTAAAGCAGAGGCCATGAAGGGGTGCTGTTTACCGGCTTGCTCAGTCTGCTTTCTTACAGAATCCAAGGACACCAGCCTAGGGATGGCACGACCCACAGTGGACTGGGCCCTCCCATATCAATCATTGATTAAGAAATTCCCCACAGGCTTGTCTACAGTCCAAACTTACGGAGGCATTTTTGAAATTGAGGTTCCCACCTCTCAGATGACTTCACCTTGTTTCAAGTTGGCGTAAAATTAGCCAGAACACTATATACAGGAGCTAGGATAAGAACTCAGGTCCCCTATAAAAACAAAACACTTTCTTAAGTGCTGAGCCATCTCGTCCGCACTTAGAGTTAATATTTTTGATTCAATAGTAAATGAGTATTTCTCCTGAATTTCGATTTCTAACTGCGCTAGTATGTCCTGCACAAATTTAATTAATTTTCTTATTTTGGTATTATACACCCCCCAAATCCTTCAGTTTTCCCCACAGTCTTACATAAGGGATCATATGTGTTTTCTCTGTACACAATCTGTCACCAGCAAATTTATTGTTTTTTTTTCCTCAGAAACAATACAAACTTTAGGCACCTTCTACTACTGTCTTACTTCTTAGACCCTTCAGTACAAATTTCTACAGAAATCGTGATAATGCTCACGTTCTTCCACATTTTCCCATCAAGGAAGCCATGTGTAATTTTCAGACTTAGAAAACACATCTCTATTTTTAGTTTACTAAGATAATTTTACTTTGAAAGTGCATGCTGGATTTTCATCTCAAGCACATTCTGAGTCTTTTGATATCATCAAATGATTTCATCCATCATTTTTCAGTGTGACAGAAAGGCTTAGCAAATGAGGCTTAATCTTAAATTCCCAGAATAAATTCAACTGGGCCATGGTACAATTTAGCAAAAGGGAGAGAGAAGATTTCTTTTTCCCCTTCTGTGTTTAAATGAAGTTGCACCCATTCATTTAACTTCTTTTAAAGTCGTTCCATACTGTGCTGTTGGTGTTAGGATAGGTTTATAAAAACTACTGGGATATATCTTATATATTGTGTTTCACATCCATTTTCTCTTAAACTTTGTTTAATTGTGCACACATGCTTGTTTGCTTTGTCATAGAAATATGTGTTTTAGAAAATGAATATAAGTTTTGTAACAGTTAAAGTAATATGGCTCTATAAGCATCAGATGATTAATGAAGTTTGACTGTGTGTTTCTGACAATAGATTCAGTGTAGATGAAGACATAGCCAATCATCTACAGTTGTCAAAATCCTTTGTGAGCTTGATGACCCTGACAGACAAAGCTGTTCTGTAAAGGGAAGACAGCAGATGAGCCAGGAAATTGTTCTCTATACTAAGGCAGTGGACAAAAAGCAGCACTAGACCTTTAGTGAATTTGGACTATCATTTCTACCTTGAAAATGGAGTTGCTTTACTTCTTTTATATTCCCTTGTATTTCTCCCACTTTCTCTCTAAGTTACATAAAAGTCTCTTACAGTTTGGCTGAAGACTGTCATATGGTAAAATGCCAAAGACAGAAAGAGGGGATGCTAATCCAGATAAATATATTTGATAAAACAAAATAAGATATCCATTAGCACATAATCATACAAATGTATCCTCTACTTGAAACTGAAAAATATCAAAAGACACCATTGTTTTGTTTTGTTTTGTTTTCCTGATAGGAAGTATAGGACTGTCCTACTCTCTTACTACAGATTTCACTATTGTCATAGGAATCGTGATTGAGTAGGCTTTCTACAGAATGCGCCACTGATTTATTCTGTTATATCATCACACTAATTGAAGCTGACAAATAGTGAACCAAGAAAACTTAGCTCGCTTGCTAATATACATGTTATGTTAAGATGGTAGTTATTACATTAGCTAAACCTCTCTGTATACACAACTTAAAAGAGGAAAGCTTCATTTTGGTTCATGATTTTGGAATCTTGAATCCATGTACAATGAGTTCTGTCATTTTTAGGCTTAGTTGAAACTGTATAGTAGAAGGGTTCACCTCGCCGCAGTCAGGAAGAAGCCAGAACAAGATATTTCTATGAAGGCATGCCCCCAGTAACCTACTTCCTCCAACTTGACAACACCTCTGAAGTTTCCACATCTCCACAGATATCATCCAATGATGTTCATAAGGGTTTCACCCATTAGTGATGTTGGAGTGCTCACTATCCAATCAGTTCCCCCAAATACTATCTATGAATTGAACTTTTCACATATAAATATTTTAGGGCAAAAATTAATTTCTAAAAACATAAGACTAAACACCACACTAAAGACTGTAGGAGTCCAGTGTTTTGGAAGATGTTGGCACATTCATTCTGAACTCAAAGGAAACTCATTGTGCAATGTACTTCATTTCATTAAATGATGGGCAGGGTTCTAATGTAGGAATGTAGAAGTTCATTCTGTCTTATAACTCCTAAATTGCCGATCATGTTGACAATGTCTATTTTGTCACAATAGGAAGTATGACTGAAGCAGGTCCAGGCTGAATTGGAAGTAGTAGCTCTTCCATAGTCTGCTACTATGCTTTAATACATTTAGTAATATTCTTTTCACAGGGATGTTTTTGGTAGAGTATAGTAAAAAAATCAATATGTAATCTTATAAAGCAGAACTCTCTGCTTAAGTATTCTCTTTTTGGAAAATAAATGAAACAATTCTGTTTTGTCATTGTACCCCAGAAAGACAGACTATATGACCAGAAAACATTAGCGGTCATATGGTCTCACCCACACTTTTTTTAGATGAGTGCCTTATGGTCATTCAACTCTGGGCATGCTCAGCACCAATTCTTCATCAACTGCAATGTATGAGAGATAATAATTCCATCTGTCAGGTGGTCACAGTTCAGTTGTATGAAGAGTTGCCCCATATTGCACCAACTTCTATCCTGTTGCTTTGTTTTCTTGCCTTCAATTCACATTTATGTTATCATGACAGACAAAAAAAAAGATTAACAACAAACAGTAAAACTAACACTCTGACACGCCAGATTTCCAGATGATTCTATAATATATGGACAACCTACAAATGAGACCTTCACATCTTACAGCTGTAGTCAGGAGTGTCATTGAGACACTGTGAGGTTAAGGCATGCTAATACTGGAACCAACATGAGTTCCTACTTTGTTGGATGGAAACATGGCAACACTTGTCCTGCCTATGGCATGTGCTGGGGTAAGGACAGAACAGAGACTGTGGGCGTGGCTAACTAATAATGGGTCCAGCCTGAGACCCATGCCATGAGAGTGAGCCCACCTCTGACACTATCTGGAATGCTAGGATTCAGGGGATGAGTGGTTCAGAGACATAGGATAGAACCAAACTCTATTGGAGGAGAAAAAATGGTCAACATAATGATGCCTAATGATATTCTCCTATACCCATAGATTGATGACTACTCCAACTGTCATCAGAGATCCTTCATCCAATAACTGATGGAAACAGATGCAGCGACCCATAGTCAAGCATTAGGCCAAGCTCTGGAATCCTGCTGAAGAGAGGGAGGAAGGATTGTAGGAGCCAGAGGGGTCAAGGACATCATAAGAAATCCCACAGGGTATATCAGTAGTGGATAATGACCTGATTGGAAATTTGTGAAGCTGTAAATAGTAGATTAGAATCCTTGAAGTTTAGTTGAGCTACCTTTAAGTTGTTCATTGTGCTCTAGGTTTCCAGCTTTCATGATCTTTTACTCATTGTTACTCATTCTTGAATACGCTTTTTGGAGATGCAGCTCACCATGCTTTATTTATCCTCCTACAAGGACCTTCTCAGCCCTATTACTGTAAGTAACTCCAATAAGACTCATCAGTTATTATAGCAACAAGAACAAAAAGAATCCTGGAACAAGCAGACTTGAAAACATTGTGTACATCAACATTGGAGTGGACAGAAAAAAACAAAGACATTTATCTGTCATGTCACTTGTATGTTAATGAGCAGCTGTGAAAAGTGGCCTGTCCTGAATATCAGGCAGCTTCTTTCCTACCCATCTTTGGGTTTGCTTATTAAGGGTTCAGAAAATTGGTCATGGTGGCATATTCACTACCCATAAACTTAGTAACATGGAATTCCAATTTCTTTGACTATACTCTAGTGCACCAGAAAGCTGTACCTACTACTGGTGTTGATCCATCATAGGTCCTAAATACAACATTTCCTGGTAATTTGTTATTACTTTGGACTTCTTTTGTCATAACAAAGGCAATAAATTTTCTTACAGAGAAATTATTCATGTGTATTTCTGCCCCCTGCTTGCAGTAGTCTTGCTCAGACTAACAATCTGTAGCTTAGTCATGGTCAAGAATGTGATTATAATTATATTCATGCAATGATGCTGCACATTGCATGGAAAGTATCAATTATAGTTTATCTCATGGTAGTTATATTAATCTATTGAAAGTTATTTAAGTACTCTCCAAAAGAATTAGAATAAATAAGAATATAATTTTGAATAAATTATTTGAATCTGAAAGTCATTTTCTTTTTCCTGTGATTGTGGAATTTGCTAAGCCTGAAAGATTTTGTTCAGAATAGTCCCAAACACTTAAAAATCATAAACTAATTACGATTAAATAGCATAATATTGTTACAATTTAAGAAAGATTTGAGTATCTTAACTTCTTATTGGCAAATGGTAGGCATTGATTAAGCAAATGAGATGAGCATAGTTCATAATATTGAACTTCAAATCTGTGGCTGAGGCTATTTACAAACCACACTGAACCTGTATTCACATAACCTAATCACTCCCACACAGACACAAATGACAGTCATTCTTTCTAAAAACTTGACAGTGAAAGAAATACTGTGTGAAGAAAAAAAAACAAAGTCTTTTGTAATTTACAAAAGCCAGACAACCTCCAGCCTATTCAAAGACTGTTTTTATTGTTTATCACAAATTTCAGTTGCCTTCATTTCTTTATTAATCTGACAACAAATTAACTACCTTCATAAACTTGTATGCATTCTTTATTAATCTGTAAATATATAATATAGATGCTAAAGCATAATTGCCTTTTTAAATATTTTAAAATCAAGTTTGTAATTTCGTATAAATTTAATTAATGTGATAGACTTTTTACTTCCCCCAAAGAAACATGTAATATTTCAATGATCCCTTAGAACTTGCAGTTAAGAGTGGCAGGATGTAAGAGCAGATGTATGAGAAGGGAGCCATGATGTTTTCAATATCTAATAATTACCCTCATTTATGTGAGGCACTTCATATACCAAACACATGTTAAGCCTCAACTATCCTCCAAAATATGAAATATTATATTAGATATTGCAGATGAAGGAAACCAGTTTCAGCAAATTCAGTTAACTTTTATCCATATTGCAAAGTTTGTGCAATTGCTCTGAAAACGTTGACCATGAATTATTTGTTGTTGATCATTTTATTTCCAGTATCTTGAGCAATGTTTATATCCAGGTAGTATTTTTTCCCTCAACGTTTCAAATAAAGATTGGCATATAAACATAACTGCCCTTCTCACCTTCTAGGCAATTTTAATATTTCCCTGGAAAGTGGAAATACTTTTATTATACAAATATTGTAAGTCTGGAAGATTGCTATGAAGAATTTTCAAATTGTTTCAATATTAGCTGTGTCTTATGTCAAGATACTAACTACAATTCTCAAAATCTGTATTCGAATGTATCCACCAGCAGATTTTGATGTCTCAAGATTTATTGATTTTTTTTTTGGAGGTCACTATCTTCTCACCAATAGTGTCAGTCTGTTTGTGATATTTATGTTCTCAAAAATAATGACTCTGATAGGAAGTCGAAAATAATTATGACTATCGTGTCTATTCTAAAACC
The DNA here is from genome assembly GCA_902168325.1 of Peromyscus nudipes. Lineage (NCBI taxonomy): Eukaryota > Metazoa > Chordata > Mammalia > Rodentia > Cricetidae > Peromyscus > Peromyscus nudipes. The sequence goes on along the minus strand of CABHPH010021444.1, from coordinate 1,823 downwards.
TTTGAAGCATCAAAGAGACATTTCATTCTTTTCGGAATTAAGACCCTTAAGTTAATATTCATGTTCATAAAGAAAGATTCAGCACTCAGAGTTTTGACCTATTTGTTTGAGATACATTATGTTGGTGAATGGTAAATCACCCAATACTATTCATACAAAAGCATTCTTATTGGAATGCCATTATCTCCCATTTATGGCTTGTCTCATGTCTCTTTTGTGTTTCAGTGAAAAAAGCATTTGGGAGAAAGTATGTGACCAAAAAAATCTAAAACAGGGCTATGATATCATAACATAAGTCAGTTTTGGAATTAAGCTATGTAGATGCTCTTGGACATATGAGAACACCCTTTGGCTGTAGAATCGTGGACATCTCAAACAATAATAATTACAAAAACAACGACAAACAGAGGTACACACAGATCATGTGTATAGAACAGAGCACTTTTATCTACTCAGGAAATACATTGTGCCTCTGAAATCAAAGAACATTAATATAGAAGGTATGATGTAAACTTTAATATATATAATACCAGGAATTATCACATTAGCATTTTAAACCCTATAATTCTGTGGAGTTCTTTTTGAGTTTTAAAATCAAAGCTGTGCCCCTGTAAAGAGATATTTGGCATTTTACAAATAGGTAAATCAGCTACATTAAGGTTATTGAGCTGTTTAATTATGTTTTTGTTTTAAAAATAAGCAGAATATGTCAAAACTCTACTATCAAGTTGACTCTGTTTTGTACTTTTCTAGCTCATTTATTCTTTCCATTGGCATAAATATGGTAGCTGCTGCTATAATTTACTTTGAAGATGAAACAATCTTGATCAGACCCTCTCAATTTTCTTAAAACTTTCAGATAACCTGCAGAAAAATTTGATTTACAAGATGAGTGACCACAAATATAGACCTTTAAATAGCTAAACTTGAAGGCTCAGAAAACAATGACCAGCAATGAACCCCAGACATTAAATCTTGGCACACTTTAAGCCTTCTATTGGTCATTTGGATTTTTCACTGGAAGGAAGCTTGCCATTTCTTCAAAATGAAACAATGCATTGCTCCAAACTAGTCTCATGCAATGCTGACTGCATACATGCCTCAGTTTCATCAGCAGAAGGTTCACTGTCAAGTAGTATAGTCTCCTTGAGGAATGAGGGGTACAGTGTTTCCAAACACCCCATTTGCGGTTTTATTTTGTACATAATCTGAAAGTAGAATATATTATTGCAACTTCCTATGGTAGAAATGAGTCTCAGGTCTAAGAGAGGAGAAGTGCTTATACAAGGGCTCTCCAGACTTTGGTTTTCCATGTGTTTTAGTTGACTTTCCTGAATATGTGGCTTTGTCTTCCCTCCATATTTAGCATATTATTTGTAAATAATAAATAATATCTATATTATTTGATATGTGGATCAAGGGCCTTATTTGTTTTCTTCATTCCAGAGCTGATCCATAAATCTTAGTGTATTCTTGTTTCTCACAAGTAATTCTCAGCACTAATGTAGTCATTTTATCAAAAACAAATAATTCCTGTGTTTAAAGGATTACAGTATAGCTGGACACATGGATGGTATTACATGTGTACAATTTTATGTAATACCATATGTTTCTCATTAGGGACCTATAAGCTTGTTAATCATGAAGTCTTGGGCAATTGATGGCTTCCTTGAGTCAGTTTTCTTTAATAGTGTGGCTGAAAGTGGATGGCCCCACACCTATGGGAAGCATAAATGGGTCTCAAAATTATTGAGACAGAAACAGAGAGACAGGCAATGAGAGATAGAGATAGAGAGAGAGAGAGAGAGAGAGAGAGAGAGAGA
>CABHPH010021437.1:1690-17269 GCA_902168325.1 Peromyscus nudipes | reverse complement strand
TGTGTGTGTGTGTGTGTGTGTGTGTGTGAGTCTAGAATGCCTTCTAAATTCTTTTTGCAGTCAATGATTATTAATGCAGAGACAAACAAGTGGCCAGGGTGCTCATCCCTAAATGGGACATCCATATCATACACACACCCCACAAAATGTAGGGATCATTGTAAAAGAAAGGCAGTAAAGATTGTAAGACTGAGTGAATGGCAGAGGATTAAAAAGAGGAAATAGTCATTTCCAGACTGAACAAAGCAGGTTCACATATGAACTCACAGCTGTTTGACAGCATGTACAGAACTGTACCTGCTCAATCTGGACAAAATCCCAGCATGAGAAAGGGAAGGTGGGCGCACAATTTCACTCCAAGCTGAAGAGTTATTGACAATTGATAGTTGCTGGGAGAGAGATAATTCATCTTTTTTTAGAGTATAACACCTGGTAGAGTGACCATGCTCCAGGAGAAGGCCACATATCCAAGAACATATGGGTAGCACAAATTGCACTTGGGGAACTTTATAACACACACATACACACACACAAAAAAAAAATAGAGAATAGAGTTGGATCGTTAAGGAAGAGAGTTTGATCCTGGAGGATTTGTGGTAGGTGGATGAATATAATCAAAGTATATTGTATGCTATTCTCATAGAAGTAATATTTTTCAAATTTATTAACTCTTGTGTAATAAAAATACAAATGATTTTACATATGCTATATGTATGACTTATCCAAATGAGTAATCACAGAAAAACTGGAATGTTAAATATGTATGTTTCGAAACATGAAAACGTTCAAGTAAATCAATAAAACTGCCAGATTCGGTATTTGGGAATAGAAAAAATTTTATAATTCACTTCCTATGCTTTGACATGGTTTTTATAGCTTTCTAATTTCATTAACACATTACTTTATCTCCTACTATCTGTCAATACACTGAAAATATTTTGAGTTATAAATGACCCCTGATTTTGAGCACTGGCTGTATCAGGTACAGCCCAAATACAGTGTAGTCATCTCATTGGACATTTAAACAGAAAGCACCTAGAGCTTCCTTAGTTGTGAGGAAAGAAAGCTGACTCTGGGGGCATTTTGTTTAAGTACTTCATTTCACATGGCTTGCTTCATGGAATGGTATTTTCTTGTCTATTTTAAGGCTTATTGTTTTATATAATTTCATATATCATAAAATAGATCAGGTTAGCCTCCCTTAAGAACAAAACTGATACAGTGTAGTCACTAAACTGTACTGAAGGTTTTATAAAGTAGTCATAAGTGTGAATACACTTCAGGGTATGTGCTGGCTAGTTTTATGTTAAGTAGACACAAGCGAGGGTCATCAGAGAAGAAGGAGTCTCAGCTGAGAAAATGCCTCTGTAAGATCTGACTGTAGGGCCTTTTCTTAATTAGTAATTGATGTGGGAGGTCCCAGCCCATTGTGGGTGGGACCACTCCTGGGCTGGTAGTCCTGGGTCCTATAGTGGACTGAGCGTGCCATGGGAAGTAAGCCAGGAAAGAGCACTCCTCCATGGCCTCCACATCAGCTCCCGCCTCCAGCTCCCTGCCCTGCTTGAGTTCTACCCTTGCTGCCTTTGATGATGAACTGTCGTTATATGGAACTGTCAGCGAAATAAACCCTTTCCTTTCCAAACTGCCTTTAGTCATGGTGCTTCATCACAGCAGTAATAACCATCATGAGGACAGAAATGAAGCCAGGAGTGGTTAATTAATCCTAGCACTTGGGAGGCAAAGGCAGGCAGGTCTCTGTGAGTTCAAGGCCAGCCTGGCCTGAAAGCAAGTTCAAGGATAGCCAGGACTGTTACACAAAGAAACCCTGTCTTGAAAAAACAAACAAACAAACAAAAAAGACAGAAATTGGTACCAGGACCATGTGGGGTTGCTGTGACAGACATTATCATGTTGTTTGGGGAATGTGGAAGGACTTGGGAACTTTGTGCTGCAAAGGTCATTGAGTGTTGAGAGTGAGTTATTCTGTAGGAGCTTGGGAGATAAGAATGTTGAGAACAGTGTAGATGGAGTTCTGGTTTGTAAGGTTTCAGAGGGAAGCAAAAACTGTACCAGACCATAACTGTGATTATCTGTAGTGAGAGAGATTATATGAGCATGGGGCATCAAGATCATGATGGACATCAAGATCTTACAGAGACAACCAAACCAAAACTAGTGAATTTTGATTTTTACAGAAACCCACAGTTGAGAGACTTTGAGATGTTAAAGAGATTTGGATTTAATATTGAATTTACCATGTGCTTGAATTAGGAAGGACTGTGGGACATTTAAAGTTATTTATGTTTTGTATGGTAATATTAATATTAAGATGCTATCTTGGGGATGATGAGGAAGGAAAGGTTTTTACTGAAAAGTGATGTGTTTGTGTATTAAGTTGGTAAGAGATCAATTTCCTGGCTAGTTTTATGTCAACTTGATGACAGCTAGAGTCATCGAGAGGAGGGATCTTTAATTGAGAAAATGTCTCCATAAGATTTGGCTGTAGAGCATTTTCTCAATTAGTGATTGATGGGGGAGTGTCCAGCCTGTTGTGGGTATGGCCACTCGTGGGCTGGTAGTCCTGAGTTCTACAGTAAATGAGGATGAGCAAGCCACAAGGAGCAAGCCAATAAGCCACACCCCTCCATGGCCTTTGCAACATCTCCTGCCACCAAGTTCCTACTCTGCTTGAGTACCCTCCCTTGCTGCCTTGGATGCTAAAGTTATAAAGAACTGTGTCTGAAATAAACCCTGTCCTACCCAATTTGCTTTTAGTCATGGAGCTTCATTGCAGCCTTAGTAACCTTAACTAGGAAAAGTGTGTTAATGTGCCCATATATATTATGCTATAATATAATATCATATATAAATTATAATACTATATTCCCTTGATTACTTACATTCCAATATAAATATTGTAAATTCTGCCCTCAAATCTCCTAACATCATTTTATTTTTCGAGCTGATGTCTTTGACATACTCTATGTAAATTTACTGTATGCAAGTCTATAGCTGTTCCCATCTCACGTATCATAATCTCTCTTATCAGCAGTAGAAATGTTTGTTATTTTTTCTTCTGTGTGCTAATATTTTGTTCCTCTTTTCCTTGATGGGCAAGACCTGACCTATCACCAGAGATTCATGGGTGATTTATCTTCCTTGGACAGCCAAGGTGATTTTCTGTTGCCTCTTGCTGGTGCAAGGAGAAAAAAAAAGTGAAATAAAGCATAAATCTCCAAGCAGTATGTCTGTCTTGAAATGTCAACTCACTACATACATTTTCATTTCTCATCTGGGAATAAATCGTGATCTTAGAAATATGAAAAATGAGGGAAATCAAGAAGGTCAGCTCTCTGTTAATGGAGTTCTCTAATCTGTGGACCTTTCTGGTAAAACAGTCCTGCACAGGCAAACACACACAAAAATCTAGTTTTAAAGCAAAAGCCACAATGTATATATTTGTTAAATTCAATGAATATAGATCAAAGAGAATGACGATCCCCTTACTATACTAGACCTCAACAAAACGCTGAAATTTCTTATTTCACAAGTATTAATAACAATCAATTGATAATGATATAAAGATATAATTAAAGCAGGAATATGTCCATAACACTTAAAAATAGTTTTCTTTTTAATGTGAATGCATTAAAAGGACTAACCAATTTTATCACAATTATGCAACAGTTATAAAAATATCTTCTAAAATACTATGTTTGTGGAATAAATAGATACATGTTCATTCTATGCTTAAATAAAACTTAATTCTGATGGACTGAGGTTTCAAACAGTTTCTTGCCCTAAAAATGTCTATAAATAACAGTATTTCCTTAAAGAGCAATTTGGAGTAGTGTTCTCATTTGAAAACCATTTCCTCATCATAGCAATCATTTTCAATCGGTAAGATGATCCCAAGACAATCTACTTTGTAAGATTTTTACAATCTTCCTGGATAAATGATTACTCAGAAGGATTTTGGCAATCAATAAAACATATTTTTATTTTCAATTCACTTTTGTAGAACTAATTGGATCTTACATTAGTGTAATTTGTCATACCTTTTGCATTTCTCAGTTCTCATCCTGGTTTTTTTTTCCACAATGAAATAGCTAGTACTTTCAAGTAGTAATAATATGACTATAATATAAACATACCATTCTGACTCTGCTATAGAAAATGGATTTTTAAAAAGTTTGGTCAGAAGCCAGAGAAAGGTAAACACAGTAAGCTGGGGTTTCTATTCACTTTGCAGTGGGGACACTTCCAAATTGAAAGTAGATTTTTTTATATATATATTTTTTTCCTGTTCTGACTAGACATAAACCTTCTAACAATTTTAACATCTTCTGTAGCTTTTATTATGGTTTTTGTAGCCCTTCTATTTTCTAAATTACTTTATTGAAAAATATGTGCAGAGTATACTATTTCTTTGTATATTTCTTTGTATAACAACAGCTTTTCTCTTCCTCCAGGGAACTTCATTATAGCAGGACCAAAGCAGGTCAGTGAGAAATGCTTGACTATTTCAGCAGTGATGGACTGAAGGGAAACTTACCTGCATGGATTTTTCTTGATGGGCCATAAGGAGACTCTAACAAATCTTTGCATATGTTGTTGTATGATTGAAAAACACAAAGTCTTATGTCAAATTCTTCACAAGCATTCTACTCCAAGTTTTGGAATATTCTATCTTAAAATATTATTTTGGAAAACTTAGACTAAGTCCTACAGAGTTCAACATTTAGTGATGGGTTATTAAACACAGGAAATCTTTAAAATATTTATTTGTTCAGCCATCTAAAAGTAGCAATTATAGATACATTATGAGCCAATACCTTATGGGTCATGATAACACACCTAAATTATTTTATTACATTTAATACATAGAATATACCATCTATTTGCATTTTCAAGCATCTTATTTCTAACAGAAAATGTCTATTCTCCTGTGTTTCTGCATTAAATCTCTTGCAAATTAATTTGCACTGAAGTATAAAAAGTAAATCTGACTCAGATTAGATGTTTAAAACTATTTTAATATGTTTTATAATGAACACCAGATATTTAGTCATAATAGATCAAAATTGAGTGTGTTTATTACTGAATATGAGTTATAATGGAGAATCTAGCATTTCATTAGTGAATATTTTTTATGCTAGAATTTAAAAATCCATCAATTGGCACAGCTTTTTATATAAATTTTGATTAATTCATGAGATTTTAATTTTTGTAATTTTACAACGCATCCTTTCTCATAAAATTTAGTCTTCATCATATTGATATATTTCATTATATAATTTATAAATAACCATTAAGAAAAAATAAGCCTTTTAAAACTGTCAAATTTATAGCCTTGGATACAATTGATACTTCATGTATATATCACATATTATACTTTAAAATGTCTGCTGTCAGTTGTTTTCAATAAATAACAAATTTGCTTATTTCATAGAAGGGTTAATAGTCATATATATACATAGATATACATAGCTTCTTTGTAAGCACTGTTTCATCCATTAAAAAAATATAGTCTGTTGCAGAATATTTGATCACTCTCTGAACCTCAGGATTGCATTATTTACTGAAAAACCCTGTTTCTAGTTGTGGTATGACTCAGCCCCAGCCCACACCTTTAATCCAAGAGCTTTCTGCTTATTTTAAACAGGATTAAATAAAGTCAGCCATAGGTCAAGAGATGGAGCAAGCAACCTGTTGGTAGGAGGTGAACAAGAAAAAAAAAACATAGAGAGTCATAGGGAGTCAGGAGGATAGACAGATGTACAGGAAATAGAAGGAGGGACATTCAGTTTGAGGTTTTATTGTTTGAGATGTCCCAGGAGAAAAGGAGTTTTTTCAGATGTCTGCTGAGGAGGAAGGTCAGCTGGGTGCTTTCTCTGTCTCTCTGAGCTAGCAGACTTTCACCCCAGCATCTGTCTCTTGAGTCTTTATGGGTAAAATCAAATGATTGAGATTTAGTCAAAACAACATATTTTAGCTTGCAATCCAAATCCCCACCCACTTTCTTGGAAGACTGTTTGGCAAACATTGGTTTCATCAGGTTTGATCTCAGCTGCCTCGTGTTTTATATAGTTCTACTAACATACCTGCACATTTTTAAGTATTTATTTGCTACTCTTAGCAAATATGTTGAGTTTTTGTCACAGAGAGTACAGTCTCAACAAAACCAAAATATTTGATATTCAGTCTTTTTTTTAAAAAAAAAGTCAAATTTTTACATTACACTGGTGTGTAGCACGAATATTAAATGACTGTTCCCTAATTATCACAGGGAAGATTAAAACATGTGGCCAAATCATGACAATTAAATTCACTCATAAGTTGTATTTGAAATGTTAAGTGAATTTGGTATTTATTTTTATAATCATCGTTAGTATTCTTATTTTTTCATATATGTGTTCATGTGAGTAGAAATGGGAAATTCAGCCTCTACAAGGACAGGTGAATATCATCGCCCTACTAGATCCTATTGTGCAATAAACCAATGTCAGCACAGTTAAGAGAGCCACAAATATTGTCATATTATTATGAAATTACATTACTACTATCCGTATAAAAGAGTGAAAACAAACATTTTATTAATAAAAGGATATCATTTAATAGTGGTAGATCTTGAGATAACTGCATCTCACTCAGAGTTCAATAAGGTACTTAAAAAGCACCACCTGGCTAGAAGTGGCTAACCTTACTTGCCATCGGTCCTTCCTATTTATTTATTCTGTCTTTGAGGTATTTCCCCAAATGATTCAGAGCACAGAATGGTGTCTGATTCTATTTGTTACTATGCCACATGGAGTCATCACTTTGGTAAATTTGGACTAAGAGTTGCATTGAAATCATACTAACCAAATAAAATCCTTGGGAGGAAAGCTGTGTTTTGTGTGCATTTGAAGCATCTCTTTCTACAAATTATTTTCTGTTGTTCAGTACTGATAGATAAGGCCTCAAATGCAATTTACTTAAAATCATAGCAAACAGCTGCAAATGTATTTTTAAATAATATTTTGATTAATTCTTTGATAATTTTATATAATGTATTTTAACAGATTTACATCCCCCACTATGCCCATAACTACCATATCTAAAACTACATTTATGCTTTTTATTTTTTAAGATTAAAATATAATATAATCCCATAATTTTCCCTTCCCTTTTCTCCCTCCAAACTATCCTGTATACCCCTTTGAGCTCCATTACCTCTTTTGTTCATTAACTGTTGTTACATATATATATATATATATATATATATATATATATATATATACTAATGCAACCTACTCAGTCTGTATAATGTTATTGTATGCATATTTTCAAGACTGATCATGTGGTATTGGACAACCAATTGGTGCTCTCTTTCCCAGGGAAGACTATTACTCCTGCTCCCAGCCTTTCTTGTTGCCTGTAGTTCTTTGTCTATGGCGGAGGACTCATGGGTTTCCACCCTCCAACATCTACTTTACCTTGTCTGTTAGTTGTAGTTCTTGGGTCAGCTTATGTTTAGGCAGTCATGTTGGTGAGACTTTCCCTTTTGATTCCACATACATTACCCAATTTTGTCTGAAATGAATTCTAGTAATTCGTCTTGGAATTGGAAAAGTTACCTGCAAATTCATGCTAACATATGTGATATTGGAGCAAATGTGTTTTATTTCCTAGATCCATCTTCTTTTGTAAAATTGCCAGGATGTTTGCAGATGCCCTTCACATAATGCTGTGCCTGTCATTCGTAATTCAGCCCAGCATGTTTATCAGGTGAGTATACAACAGAAGGATAAACTGAAATAAAAAGGAAAGCAAACTTCTACTTTTCAATAAGAACAAGGTGTAAAAGGACCATCAAACACAACAAGATTTGTAGACCGTCACTTTTTGTTTGTTTGCTAGTTGTTGTTGTTGTTGTTTTTTTGCGCCATCCGTGCATGCAAAGGTTAGTGTGTTTGTGGACAGATAGTGGTCTATTATTTTAAAATCAGAATGATATTAAAATATTTCTTCTAGAATTCCTGGATGGAAAAACAAAGAAAATTCAAGGCTCAACAATTGAAATTGTTATTTGCATGTAGAGTTTTGTTTGTGCAGAGGCATATTAATCCTTCTACATAAAATACTATGAATAAAATATCCTAGTGGTCTAAAAGGGCAGAATAATAAGGTGAAATATTTTAAAGCCCTACAAAATTGCTTTTTTTATTCCTTCTTTTTCTTCAATAAAGAATGCTACTCTAGTGCTTTAAGAGGAATTAAATATTATTTTGTGCTATTGTCATAGTATACCCAGTTATGCTTAATAATCTAAAATACAGTCATAAAGGTATATAAATGAATACTACAGCCATGGTAACTGTGGGAAAAATGATTTTCTTTTTAGTAGATGAACTTCCCTCTGCAATATTGTTATTTCAGTCAACTGAGTTCCAATTAGCAGAGCAGCAGGACAAATTAGCTGAAGGGTCTTTTTCCAGCTGAAGTTTCCACTAGATCTAAAGTGAGCTGTAGCTGTAGACTCCTTCATTTTGTAGGTGGAAGCTGGGTTAATTGCTTTTAATTAGCTTGGCTAATTACCCTAAATAGAACCAATATTTGTCTGCATCATTCTTGTACCAGGGACCTGCAATCCTCAAAGTAAAAATTCTTTCACATTTTTTTTCTTCCGTGAAAAACATTGGTTCTCATATCTACCTGTCAGTCACTATTGCCATCTATTTTGTGGCCAAAAAGACGTGAGATACACTACTTCTCTTTACCTCAGGGCATCTTTGTTCAAGTAAATGCCCCTGCCCCAGGGAAGTTATTTCCATGACGGCATTTCCTTACTTTCCTTTCTCAGTGAAGAAGTTTCTGACCTCATCATTTACTATCAATATACATCTACCAATGTTTTCTCACCATGTGTTCATGTTTTCATGGCATTCACCAAGAAATTTTATTTTCACCTATTAATTCTTTAATGCTAATAAGGTATTTCTGAATTGAAGACGATGACATTTTCCCCTTGTATAGTATATTATTGTGTAGTGTTTTATTTATTATTATTTTGAGATTTTAATATAATTAAAACATTTCTACATTTCTTTTTATCCCTCCAAACCCTCTCATAAACTCCCCCCCCATTCATATTCATGGCTTTGTTTTTTGGGTTTTTTGTTTTGTTTTGTTTTGTTTTTTACTATTTTTTAGTGCTTGCATATGTATTTGCCTAAATATAACCTATTCTGTCCATATAATGCTACTTGTATGTATGTTTTCAGGGCTGATCATTTGGCACTGGACTATCAGTTGGTGTGCTTCTCCCTGGGGAAGACCACCTTTCCTGTTCCGAGCATTCCTCAGCTGGCTTTGGTTCTTTGTGTAGGGTTGAGGACTCCTGGGGTTTTCCTCCATCCTCTTTGGTCTGCCCATTGTTGTTGTCCTTGTGGAGTTGGGTGTTCCAGAGGTCATGTTGGTGACACTTTATGGGTGTAGCTTCTGATATTACGAGGAGACACAATCTCACAGCAAACTGTGGCATTTGCAATCTCCCTTCACCTTCTTCCACAACATTCCCTCAGTAATACTAGTAGGAGTGATTTGTAGATGTATCCATTGGGACTGGGCGCCACAACTCTGCATTTTGATTGGTTGTGGTTTTCTGTAGAGGTCTCTGTGTCATAGAGAAATTTCTTTAATAATAGGTTAAGATTTATAGAAAATCCTCTGCCATACACAAAACCTGAATTAAAAATTTAAGTGGGTTATTGAATGATTAATGCGTTGTTACCAGTGTCATTATTTTACACCATGAATTTACGGGTGTGGTCAAAGATTCCGAATGGCCGAGGAACTACTCCACTGGATTGGAGCTTCTGGTTCCACCTGCCAGGTTACAAGCTATACTGAGGAAGATTTTACCAAGTCACAAATGTTCAAAAGAACAAAATGCTTAAGGCTGGGAATCACTACACTCATTACTGAAGTGGAAAATCATATATATTTTTATTAGTAAAGTTGGCATAGTTTGCATAAGTTAAAAATCAACACTTAACATGATTTTACTGTAAAGATGAATAAAACAAAAATCAAATAGAATATAAGGTAATCTATCTCTCCTTATGGCATGTACATTTGATTTTTCTTGGCCCAGGGCAGGCATTTAAATATATAAACCAAGAAAAGAGTTTGGAAGCAGCATAATGATAATTAAAAGAAAATACCAAGGGCAAGCTTTGTGAAGTATGGTTTGAGATATGTAAAGTAACAGTTTGTGCTCTAACTTGTTAGAGGAAAACATTTCTTTGAGTCTCAAATTAAATGGCTGAAAAAATAAATCTGAGCTAGAATTTATGAATCAACCAATACATTTAAATGCATACCAATACATTTTCTAGTCATATTATATTATTCCAAAAGTACCAATTTTTTATTTAGGTTGATTTTAATAGGGCATTGGCTGTTTAAAAAATGGATAGCAAGCATATAAGCAATTAATATATTCATGTCATTCTTGTGGCTTGAATGTCAAATGTGATTTCCTTTTGCTTGGTTTCAGTTAATGTCTGATTTTACAAAGTGGCTTACTAAGTAGTAAAGCATAAATATGCTACATATTCAATTCAGAATACACGTCTCCATAAATCATGGGCATAATCCAAATCGCACTTTATTTTTCAGTGTGTGTGTTCATGTGCGTATGTGCACACATGGCTAATAGACTACATTCAAGGACAGTTTTAGGTTCACATCAAATTTACTGAAAGTACAGCAATTACTCACCCCCATACACTCAGTCTCTCTATTACCAATATCCTCACCAAAATCTCACATTTATTATGGCCAATGAACCTACATGGACCCATCAGTATCACCTAAGGTCTATAATTGTATGAAGATATATTTCAGAAGTTTTACCTTCTATAGATAAAGAGAATGACTAGTGATATGTATCTGCACTCCAGCATCACAAAGTGTAGTTCTTTTACTGTCCTATCTTTCTTTCCTAATATTTTAACCTCTATTGAATTCTTGTAGTTGTTGTTTTACTGTCTCCATAATATTTTGCTAGAGGTTATTTGTTAGAATCTTAGTGTGTAGCTATGAGCGTTCCATTTATGCCAATGTATTACTATGGTCAGATACCTGAGAAGCATCTTAAAGAAAAAGAGCTTTATTTTATACCACAGTTAAAGCTGGGAGAGGATGGCAGCTGAGGCCTCTCAGTTCATAGAGATGGGAATTAGTGACAGGTCATATTCTGGAAACAGATAATGAGCCAAGACCTTAGGAGGGAATCAGGAACCAGCCAAAGTCCACCCTTGGTATCATTCCTAAACCAGCAATTCCTCCTACCCCAAAGGCTCTGCATCTTTTCCAAAAACAGCACCAGGTAAGGAACAAGTATTCAAATACCTTAACTATTGAGGGAATTTTACAAACAAACTATAGCAGTTGATTGTAGCTGAAAGTTTTCCTTTGTCCTGCCCGGTCCATAGCTGCTCAGACTCAAGTAAACACACAGAGGCTTATATTAATTAAAAGTGCTCAGCCATCAGCTCAGGCTAACTACTGACTAGTTCTTACAATTACACTCAGCCCATTTTCATTAATCTATATGTTGCCATGTTTTCTGTGGCTTTACCTGTGTGCCATTACATGCTGCTCCCTGGACGGTGGGCTGGTGTCTCCTGACTCAGCCTTCCTCTCCCAGAATTCTCCTTGTCTGCTTATCCCTGGCTACTGGCCAATCAGTGTTTTATTAAACCAGCGTACAAAAGCATTACTCCACAGCAGTTGATTTTTCAGATTCTTTCAATTAGTAAGATACATGTAAGCTGTCTCCATGTCATTTCATTGTCTAAGAGCTTACATATTCATATTACTGAAGACTATTCCATTGTCAAGAGAAACTATATTTATATATTACCAACTAAAAGACACCATTTTCTAAACTTTCTCTAAGACCCATATGCAGGTTGTTTTCACAAATACAGGTGTTTAATTCATTTGGGTAATTCCCAAAGGGAATATTTACTCAATTGTAAAATTAGAGTATTTTGCTTTATAAGAAACTGTCAAAAATCTTCCAAAGTGGCTGTGTGTTTTGATATTCACATGAGCAACAAATTCAATAATGTATTCATCTACAACCTCATCCTAATTTGAAATTATCAGCTTTCAGAACATAGGATACTCTAATGGGTGTGCACCGGAACCTCAATGCCATTTTAATTCCCACTTCCCCAAGGATACATGATGTAGAATATGTTTTCACATACTTCTTTTAAACCTGAACATGTTCATGAAGGGTAGGACAAAATTATATGATGTTTTACAGTCAGGTTGTTCATTTATCTTTGAGTTTATTCATGCAGTTTGAGCCAATGGCATCACATATGACATAACTCCACACGCCTTTTCTCTCATTCTGTATCATGACTTCTCATTCTCCTGGAGATGCTGTTTCACTTAAAAATGGATTATTCCTCGGTTAATGAAAGTAAAATAAATAAATTATGTTGCCCTCTAAAACTTCAGATTTTGGTGTTGAATGTTAGATTTATGATCTAATTTTAGTAAAATTTTGTGTGACCCTTTCTAGATTCATTTTATTTTCTCTTTTCTTTTCATGGGAATGTATGACATATCTTACTCTATATATGAAAAACATTAAACTTTCTTAAATATAAATTCACTCTGTTTCTGTCTTACTTTTCTGGGCTTTCTATCCTAGTTCATTGTGCTACTTATTTTTATGATAATGCCACACTGTCTTAATATTGTGTTTATATTAAATATTGAAATTGTGTCTGTACTTTACTTTTATTTTTCTCCTTCAGTATTTCATTGAATATTCTGAGTCTGTTTCCTCTATATAAGCTTTATATTCAATTTGTTTACATATGGCAAGTAATGGATAGGAATTCTATGGGTATTATACTGAATCAGTATATCAAAATGGTAATTTACCTTGACAGCATTGAGTCTTCCTCTCCTATAATGTAAACTATTTCTACAATCATTAGTGCTCACACAAACATGTGTATTTTATTATATTCATGCAAAAATACTTCATTTGTGAAGAATGGTATTGTCTTTGACCACGTACCCTACTTAACTTTGTTTTATTAAGAGTTGAAGTAATTAACTAATATCAAATAATTCCTATATTTATAATACTTGAAGCAGTCACAAAAGATGACCAGATATTAAGATTACAGAAAAAAAAGGTTGACAAATTAAAAAATAGACACTGTAACACCATATTCTCTGTTCAGAATGAAAAAAAAATCTGTTTGTGAATTAGTGACAGAAAGAACTTCACGGGTGGACATTTTACTAGTCTGTCCATGACAATTGTATGACAAGGACAAATGGGAAGCCGTTATTTCATAAATATGGTTTGCTAAAGTAGCCAGAATTAGTTATTAGGTGTTCTTTTTACTAAGGTAAACAACAGAATGAAGAGTATAATGCAAAACAGAAATGTTATCTTATTGAAAGCAATTAGATTTCACAAACAAATTAAAAACCTCCTTTTGAAAAATGTAATTAAAAGATAAGCAGCAGGTTGACATATACAGGAAACCACAGGAAAGAAAACATGCAAATTAGGAGTCATGTACCAAACTAGGACAAGTAAAGAAAAATTTAAAGTGTTTAAAGAATAGTTTTTAAAAACTTGAAATCCTTTATGGAGTTGGAGTTTGTTAAAAATTAAAGGATGTCAGAGCTCTCAAAGTTATTCATGAAATCTCTAAAGACCAATTATTATAAAATAATTGTTCAAGTTGTCAGAATCTAAGTACCTAATAAAGATAATGTCCAGAAAATTACAGTTTATCTAATTTTAAATGAATAAAACATTTAAAGACTATTCAAACTTTACCAGATAATTTTAAAAAAGTTCAAACGTATTTTTAGAAACTGGAATTGCATTGGTTTTACTACACAGGAAATTTGATATTTTGATGGAGAATAATTTTTAAAAATTATAGGACATTTGATGTTTGATGTGGTCCAGCAGAGCTTGTATAGATCTAGTTAAAGATAATTCATATATTCAGTAGATACAGAGTACAAGTACAAGTGATCCAGGCAAAATACAAGCGAATTCTTCAGAGCATCAATATAGCACGAGAGTTTGCAGAATAGGTGTGTCAGTAGCTGTATTGAAATACGTGAATATGTAACAAAATCATATATGTAACAAAGTATATAACTGTGAGAACATTCATGGCAGCATTCTAAAAATAGCTAAGTAACTATAAAAAAGTTGAATCAATGACAAAGGTAAGTCATATATATTATATATATACATACATATTTCTATAACATAATATAATAAAAATTGAAGAAAATCACTGGCATTCAAAATATCAGGAAACTTTGCAAATACAGGTCTAAGCGTGGTTATATCCAAATGGAGATAAAGTATGTAATAAAAATATATTGTAAGCTTGAGGTTACTGTAGAAGTGGTAATTGAGTTGTTTTCTAAAAGGAATTTGATCTCTAACTGTATTTTATTTTGTGACCTCTTTCCCCATACATGTTCCCTTCACATATGATCATTAGGTTTACTCATGCAGATGTTTAGCAGGAGAAAGTCATTCTGAATGTGCACACTCAGAAAATCACAAATTTGTGTTCAGGTGCTACTAGATTTTTGAGCAAGTTCACAATCTTCTCCTTTCTCCCTTACTTCATCTAGCATCCTGTCCCAATAACGTGTGTATAATCCTTAACCAGTATTTGTGGAACTAGATGTATTACAGATTTTTTTTAATCTATTGAAGATTTCCATATACATAATGAGATATATTGGGATAAGATATATGACCACATATGCAATTATTTTGTTTATATACTTCATGCACATAGTCTGAAAATAATTTTATACAATGAAAGTTATATTCATTGGAATAAGTATTTTGGTGTGAAAAATTTTCCAGTGTGTATTGATGTCAGGACCAAAAGTACTTAGATTGTAGAATTTTGGACTTTGGGTTTTGACATTAAGGGTAATAATAAATAACAACTTAACCACCAATGCATTGATGGGTACATTTTGTTTGTTTGTTTTGTTTCTGCTATTTTCTGTCTTAGACTCATCTCTCTGAATTATGCTGTTAAGTCCATTAAAAATGAGTTCTAGGATTAGAACAAGAGAATTTCATATTTAGCCATATCTTTTACTAATTCTGAGACATATTTCCTAACCCTTTGGTGCCTCAGTTTCTTTATAAAAGCAGAGAAAATTGGAAATCTGCTGGAACAGATATAGACTAGAGACAGAAGGTAAACTTACGGAAGCTAGGGGAAAAATTTTATCTTGGGTGTACATTAGAAACTCCCAGGCCCATGGTACTGGTAGTTGAGAGAGATGAGTTCCAAGACCAGGGAAGAGAGAAAGCTCCCATCTTCTGGAATACACAGGTGGGTAAACTTAGGCATTTTTATTTGGAGTCTTATCTCCAAGAGGAAGATCCAAGTTGACTTCTTGAAATTACATGATTTTTTTATAAGTCCATAAAAATAAAGTTTATATATATATATATATATATATATATATATATATATATATATATAT
>CABHPH010021414.1:471-13592 GCA_902168325.1 Peromyscus nudipes | reverse complement strand
TGTGTGTGTGTGTGTGTGTGTGTGTGTGTGTGTGTGTGTGTGTGTGCATAAATATTTATATACATATATAAATCACTGGGACATGGTGTGTGTGTGTGTGTATGTGTGTGTGTGTGTGTGTGTGTGTGTGTTCAGAGTTTCCAGGGAAATAAGCAATTTGCTGAGGCTAAGCATCTTCTTTCTCTTTATTAGGTTTACTGGCGTATGTTAACAATAGGAACATTTTGTTGGGCTATTTCACACATGCATATTATGTACTTAGGTCATATCGACCCCTCTGCCATCTCTTGTTGATCCTCCTCAGTCCTCTCGCTTTGACCTTTTCCTTCCTGCTTGCATGTTTCTCTCTCCCAGATTCTACATGTAAGAGAGAAATGTGTGTACTTGTTTTTCTGAATCTGACTGATTTCAATTGATGTGATGGCTCTATCTATTTTCCTTCCAATGACATGATTTTAGTCCTTTTTTTTATAGTTAGAACTCAAGTTTATTGTTACAACCAATGTTTATTTATAGAATATAAATCTCTTCAAAAAGATACATTCTTTCATTTAATCAATGGTAGAAGGCCTTATTAAACAGAAATAAAGCCTAAGCTGCACTTTGTATCTTAACAGAAACACAGCTTTCCTATGCCTCAGCCAGTGTCTGAGTGCCAGAGAACTTGCTCATCTGTTTGCTAGCAAGATACTTCTTGCTTTTTCCTTTGTTGTTACATATTTTTATGTTTGAAATTGAAGTTTTACTACTGTTAATTTAAGTAAAATTTGTTCTGTGGATAAAATGGCATTGCCAGTGAAATCAACAGCCTCATTCATGTAGCTGCTGAAGTGACATTTGTGTTCTGTGTCATGAAATTGACACGATTTTACTCTTTGTGGCTGAATACTATATACTCAATGGTGTATATACATTGCATTTCATTTTTTTTATCCAATCATTCACTGATGGGCAATGAGGCTGATGCTGTAGCACAGAAGTTGTGAATATTGCCACCTTAAATTGGATGTGCAAATATCTTTGTTTTATGCTGTTTGTTCTCTTTGTGTATATTCCCAGGACTGGTGCGGCTGGGTCATACAGTATTTCTATTTTTAATTTGTCTGAAGGGCCTCCATACCAATTCCCCTGGAGGCTGTTCTAGTAAACACTGCCATCAGCCATGGAGATGGTCTTTCTACCCCACTCTGGCCAGCATGATTTTGGTTTACTTATGGTAGTCACTTGTATAGTTTTCATTTCCCTAAAGACTAAGAATGCTGAACATTTTTGTGGGTTTATTTGTCATTTCTGTTTCTTCTTTTGTCTATTCAGTTCACTTCCCTTCTGTTGATTGGGTTTCTTGTGCTTCTAGTGTTTCAGTTTTAAGTTCTTCGTATATTCTAGATGTGAGTTCCCTGGTGGATAAACAGCTGGCAGATTCTCATTCCTGGGGGGCGTCTGAGGTTAGATATGCCGATCTTCTTCCCAACAATAATCTGGCTAAAGACTCAAGTCTGAAACCATCCTGTACATTGAGGGGAGTTATAACTCTGCAGTGTCCCTGAATATGATCACAAATACAATCATGTGAAAAGCTGTAAAACCTTCCTTATGCCCAGGTCACCCCAAGACTAAGTTCACTGGAACCTCTGGATCAGGGCACTAGTGTGGGCCTTTTCAGTGATGCCAGCTAGTGCCAGGATACGTCCAGAACTATCTGCAGTCCTCCCCCTCATGGCCTCCCTCCCACAGGAGTCCCTTGCCTGGACTCCCTCCTCTGCAGGATGCTGAGCACTGGATGATGCTGGTGGAAAGCACCATGAGCTTGCTTCTAGAGAGAGCAGGAGCATTCTGTACACAGAGCCAGTGTTATGGTCTTTACTGATCTAGCAAAGCTTCAGGAGCTATGTAACCCTCAGGTTGTCTTGTCTTCCCAATTTATCAGCAAGGCACCCAGAAGTTCAAACAGCTGCTGCCAGCATGTAGCCATGGCACCAACAGAGACTTCCAGGCCAGCCATACCAGGGGACACAGGCCAGAACAAATCTCCCTTGTGCCACTCTGTAAGTAGTGGCATATGTGTGGCAGCTAACCCAAGAACTCATTCTTTTATTTTGTTTCACCTTGTATTCTTTTAAAAGTTTCAAAGAGCAAAGACTTGAAGAAAATCACTGTATTTCAATGTAGTATACTATTATCAATATCCCTGAGTCTTTCCAACTACTTTTGCAGTGAGTTTGGCAGATACTACCTTTCCCAGCTATAGCAGGCTCACACACTTGACTAGCCCAGAACCAAGGTGTGCAGTGGTCTTTCTGTCATCAGAGGAGGGGGATGTGGCTGGTCAATGTACCTCCTGGGGGAGAAAAACACATAGTCTCTCTGCAAAACTTAAAGTCCACATGTGGCTACTAAACCCTTAACAATTGCTCGTGTGCTCACTGATAGATTGTGCAGGCCTCAAGGATGATTTTCCAGAACCTCTCTTAACTGGCCATAACCTAAAGGACACTTTTTGACACTCTTTCTCTGCAAAATAAAAACTGTAAGGCTTACCTGCTGAGGCTTAGTGAGGAAAGAAGAGCAGACACCAGCATAGTGCAAAACCTCTGTCACTGTGTCACAAATCATATCAGAAAGAATTAGGATCAATGACCTTAGTGCTTCAAGGGCATTTTCTCATTTAGGTTTCTATTGCTGTGATGAAACACCAGGACAAAAATCAACCTGGAGAGGTGTAGTAGTTCAAATAGGAATGGCCCCCACAGACTCATGTGTTTGACTGCTTAGCCCATAGGAAATGGAACTATTGGGAGGTAGGGCCTAATTAGAGCAGGTGTGGCCTTGTTGGAGGAAGTGTGTCACTATGGAGGGGGCTTTGAGGTCTTATATGTTCAAGCTAGGCCTAATGTGGTAGTCTCCTTCTGCTGCCTGAGGATCAAGATGTAGAGCTCTCAGCTCCTCCTCCAGCACCATGTCTGCCTGTATGCTGCCATGCTTCCCACCACGATGATAAAATGGACTAAACCTCTGAAACTCTAAACCAGTCTCAATTAAATGTTTTCCTTTATAAGAGCTGCTGCGATCATGGTGTCTCTTCAAAGCAATAAAAACCCTAACTAAGACAAGAGGAAAGGGTCTATTTTGCCTACATTTCCATATCACAGTCCATTATCAAAAAAGTCAGGGTGGAAACCTAGATGCAGGGACTGAAGCAGAAACAATTAAAGAATGCTGCTTACTGACTTGCTCCTCATCGCTTTCTCAGTACAACCCAAGACTACCTGCCCCAGATTAGCACCATACACAGTGAGCTGGGCTTTCCCACATCAATCATTAATCAAGAAAATACACAGACTTGCCTACAGGCAATCTGATGGAGGCATTTCCCCAATTGAAATTCCTCTTTCCAAATAACTGTAGCTTATATCAGGTTAACAACAACAACAACAAAAATCAACCAGGACAGCATATTCATTCCAGATGCCTAGAGTCTCACATTGCACTTGATCCACAGTAAGTACATCAGGCACAGAATCTAAAAAAGCAGACCCCAGTAACAGCCTATAGACTGGCTCATTTGCAAGAACTCTAGCTCTGGGAGATACTTACTTCAGGGTAGATCTTCTTCTCCTTCTAGCGTGTGTCTGAAAACCATCCACCACCCTGTTGCCCATCTGCCTGACCAGTACACCTGCAGCCCTCACTACCCCCAACCATGTTTCACAAACTCCCTTTCCAACTATCCCCCCATCTAGTTCCCAACCTTTTTTTTTCAGATACCCTGACCTGGAAAACGCTTTCAGGGTAGAGCTGCCCAGGCAGGATCCCACGGGGAGCAGTCTCCCTGCGAGCTATGAATCACTCCACCTGCTTCTATTGTTGTTGCAGGCAAGCAACCAAACAGATTGTTTTCTCCAGCTATTTCTGGGCCTCTTTCAGAAACATCCTTATCTTCAAACAGGAGCTGCTAAAACTGCAGCAAATCATTCTGGGTAAATGCTAGTCAATTTGGTTCCTGGGGGAGGAAAACACATGGTTTCTCTGTAGAAAATTAAAGTCCACATTGTTCTGATACTCATGTGGGTGTAGATCAGTTGGGCATGGACCCCAGGAGACAATATCAGAGCCTTTAAAATTGCCAAAGCCCTGTACCTTTGAGGTAATCCTAAATTTGTTCTGGCAATATCCCTGATATCTGATTGAGTTTGACTTGTATTTACAACATGGTATTGATGTTCCAGGATTCCACACCTGAGTCTGTATGCAGGTTTCCATGGATAAACCTTCTAGAAGAAATAGGCACACCTCTAAAGTCAGCTTTCTTCCTCAGAACCTTTACATCAATTCTGCTGGCAGATAACAAGGGTTAGAGGTTGGAAGGGTTTTAGAAATAGAGATAGAGACCAGAAAGCAAGACCAACTGCTGCTTTGAGCAGGGACAGTGATGATTTGGGACCATAATGTCTCAGAGCCAGCCAGGGTCACAAAAACCATAAACCTGATTATCTACTGAATATGGGAACACTGAGAGGCCCAGAAACAGGGAGAACTTCTGCAAAGGGACCCATGAAAGGGCATGCCTTTATCTCATGCCTCCTGACTTCTAGATCTAGCAAGGCTCCTTCTAAGCAGGTGTATTCCATGACTCACACAGGAAACATTATTAGCCAGCTTCTGTTTGTGCATATTAATAAGAATAAATGAGCTCCAAATGTAGCTCTCACACTGCCCCAAACACCATCATTAAAGATTCACTGATCTGAAGAAGCAGGCTTCTGGATATACTACTAAGACTTCAGGTAGTATCTTCCTCAAAACTGGACTGGGGTTGGTGGTATTCACAGAAAGTAGTGAGTACAGAGGAAGCTGTGAAGAGTCCCTTGTGGAACACAGCTAACTGTGACAAAACCAGAGGACTTGAAGCCTTACAACCAGGGAATGAAAGAAAAGGTGGCTGAGAGCAGAACCGTAAACTTCCTTATCAGGGGTGGATCCAGTTACTGGCTTCAAGACCATCCTTCCTTGCACCCATCCCTAGCCTTACTAAATTCTGGTCTCTCACACTAATGTAGAGATGATTCCCCTCTACCTTTGAATTTGGGCGTCCACCAGGTGCCTTGCTGTGGTCAATGGGCTAAAGCAGAGATATGTGTTTGTTCACAGCCATCACCATGAGAAGAACTACCCCAAGGCAGCTCCTATTGCCTAACAGCCATGCAGAGTAAATCCAAGTAGAGTGAATTCAAACTCAGGCAAATATAAGGAGTCAAATGCAGCCAGACCCCCAGAGCAGAGTGGAGACTATAGACAGACTCACTAATAGTGTGAGGCACAGGAAGCAGGAAGAGGAAGATTGGAGCCTGGGATGATACCTTCCCTTCCAAAGGAATGGTTAAGGTTTGAAGAATGGAAGCCACCAGTGGATGATGAATTCAGACATGAGGAAGATGGTGAACAAAGGCATCGATGGGAAAGGGTAACACATATTCAAAGAGCAAGGGGCATCTCAGAGCAGCAGGAGCAGTGTCATCTCCCAGAATTTGATGATCTTAGCAATGTCCTCTGTCTGCAGTGCCATTGTGCTGGAGTCACAAGTTCCCTGGGGACCTTTGAGCACCTGAGATGTGACAGGGCTGCTGAGGAAATGAATTTTTATTTTATTTTATTTTATTTAGTATTTGATCTTTAAGAGTCACAAGTGGGAGGGTATGGCAGAAGAGGAAATTGGAGAAGGAATAACTAACACTAAGGATGTTTGAAAGGGCATATGGAAACCTATTGCTTTATACAGTGTGTGTGTAGGTGTTCTTATTAAATGCTTTACTTGGAGCTACTATACATGGAGGGTTCTGCTCATCCCAAAAGCTGTAGGCTACCAAATAAAAAGCCTAGTGCAGATGTAGGATACCTCACCTAGAGTCATTGGTCAGAGGTGTCCTTGAAACGCCCCAAAAAATAAGGCTGCTGCCATTGCTCTTGGTTGTCCACCAAAATTTGATAATAAAACTCTATTGTTAAAGACACTGCATAAATTGGTCATGGGAAAAATCAGATCAGTACTGACCAAGAAGCTTCCTCCATGATGTCTAGCATTCATAGTACTGAGAAGTGTCCTGCAGCCTGCTGGAACTAAAAAAAAAAGTCATCCACGGTCTTACCCAGCCACGAACCCTGTGAACTATAATAATGACCATAACGGCAAGATATAACCATGGATGTAATAGTGGCAGGACAGGTAAATAACTGCTTTCTAAAGCCAATGGCTTTAAGGCCTGCTGCATAGGAGAAAACACATGCCTGGTACTGGAAATCTGGCAAAGAGCCTGTAGTTGGAGAGTCACAGGACCCAGGGGTGAACCTTCCACTATTATCTTGCTTAATGAAGATAGTATCTAACTGCCCTCTAAATTTATATCTCTATGGTAGATTAATACCACTTTCAGACATTATCAGAGAAGTCTCTTTATGCAGTGGATAAGGGTTAATGCAGAAACTCACAACTGGTCAAAGTATAGAGAATAAGTGTCCGTGGAGTGCTCAGTCACAAATGGGACATCTGTCATGCCCTCAAGGTTCAGACACCTTTAGAGAAGGGGAGGCAGAATGATTGTAAAAGCCAAACGTTGGGAAGGACCAGAGCAAAACAGTGTCTTCTGGTCACAAAAGGACCATTAAACCATGAACTTACAGCAGCTGTGGTTGCCTGTACAAGAAGCTTCTTCTCCTCTTTTGTTGTTGTTAAAAACCCATTGACTCCAATTTGTGTTGTCCATATACTACAGAGTGTGGTTGGCCGACCATGGTCCACATCCCCCCCCCCCCATGAATGACCATGATGTCATTCAGATGATTGACAATCGCGGGAATCAAACTCGCCACCTCTGCCGCCACCTCTCCAGGTCGCTCCACATCCTTAAAGAAAGCTAACCACTCCTCCCCCAGAAGCCATCAACTGTCAGCAGCTCCTCAGTTAGGGTGGGAGCTGGTCAATTGCATCCCTCTCTATGTTGACTGGCTTGACCTTATACAGGTCTTGTGCCTTGGGGACATGATAGATGTCCCATTTGTGGCTGAGCACTCCACTGATAGTTCTTTGCCAGCTTTCCAGTATCCGGCATGTGTCTCCTCCTGTGGAGCAGGCCTTAAAGCCACTGGCTTTAGAAAGCAGTTACTTACCCCATAACTGACCCGCCACTATTACATCCATGGTTATATCTTGCCACTATGGTTCTTATTGTAGTTCTTAGGGTTCACGGCTGGGTAAGACTATGGATAACTTTCTTTTTTCCCAGCAGGCTGCAGGATACTTTCCAGTGGAGAGGTAGGGGTACATCTTGGAAGAGTTAGAGAAAAGAATTGGGATGAATATGATCAAAATATATTGCATTAGCAAAAATGTTTATTAAAATGAGTCCCATGGAGCTAGAACAGCTGCCAAATTGATAGCATGCATCTGGGGTGTTAAGAATGAAGAAGGCTAATATGAAAGTAACCAGAAACCTGTTGGTGAAACTTTTGAGGGGAAAGGTTCATTCATTATGATCACATGACACTGACTCCATCCTGGTCCTCAATCCAGCACTGCCATGCAACCACTAAACTTTCCAGTGTCCTTGTAAGTGGATCTTGGCATTATCCCCAGTCTATTAATGAGCAGACCAAGGCACAAAGAGAATAGTGTTTAGGAAGGGCACTGAAAGGCAGAGCTAAGTTTGAAGCAGAATCCAGATCTTAAGGCCTTTTGCCCCTTTCCCAGGCCAAACCTGCCCCAGCCACCAACCTGCAAAGGCCACAGAGCCCTTCCCAAATGTTTTCCTGGCAGACAGTCTGAAGAGGGAGGCTTTATTTGCAGCCAGTCATGTTAAGTTGCTTGCTTTTATTTGGGGCTAGAAGAAGGTTCTCATAAAACAGGGTTGGTGGGGCTAAGAGGGGAGAAAGAAAATCCAAGGATGATGAATTATGGGCTGGCCGCTTCTGGGAGCAACTAGCTCTTTTCCCAAGGGACTGTCAGAGGACTTGTGTGAAATAAGGAAGATGGAAAGCCATCCCTGGCCCAGGCTCCCACTGCTCAAGGGCTGACCCTGGCATGTTGAGCATGTAACAGCTGATCACCTTCCCATCTTCTCTCATAGCGCTATGGAAAGTGGCTTGTGTAAATTATATGACTCCACCTACAGGAAACATCCATAACAGGCTAAGGCAGAGGTTGCAGATCAGTGCTGGCTTAGGGCTTAGTGAGGGATAATAATTGTAACAGTGCTCCTATGTGAAATTAGATAGTCGTTATAGCTGAGAGTGAGTTTTCTGTTACATAAATTTTACATCAATAAAAGAAAGGTGAGTTGATAGGAGCCTTAATGACAGAAGACTGCATATAAGGGCTAGGCTCTGAGCTTCCCCAGCACAACCATAAACATTTACTCTAGAGAAAGCCCAGACCTTCCCTTGGACTGACACCTCAGAATCTCTAGCCATGATGCAGGGTTGATGTGTAACAGTGTGGCTGACCTCTCCGCACTCCATGGCCAGATGCTGCCTCTCTCTGATTGACTCAGACACAATGAGGTCACTGCTGCTGTTCAAGGCCAGGATGTGAGTGGCTTTGCCTGAACTCCAGACACAGAGGCCCCTCTCCTTCTCCAACTCAACTGTTCAGAAAACACATAGGCTCCAGTCCCCAGGGCCCTGTCAGCTGCAGGAGTGGTCTCAACTCTAACTTCCCCAAGGTAATGGAAAATGAGCTGACTTCTCAGCACTGTCTTTTCTGTTTGTACAATTTCATCACGTTAGGAGGCTTCCTCCCTCCGTAATGTACCTGGACCCCAGACTGCTTCTCCCCCTTGAGGACAATGGCGCCCTGGAAGATTCCCTTGTCCTCTACATCTATAAGTCTATCGTACAGATGTTTGAGCTTCCTTTCCTCCTGCTGGCCCAATGCTGTAAGCACTCCTCCAGGAAAGGATCACAGCAGCATCCACAGAACAAAGGATGGGTACGGCAGAACCCAGAACCAATCTATTCAACTAATCACCAGGGATGCCAGACCCATGGAAACCCTACACCTTCCTGGATAAGTGGTATTTATATCTAGATTGAGCCGAGGCTCAATTAGATCTCAAAGCATCTAGTAGTGGTCACCTAAGGCAATTCTCAGGACACACTGAGAAAAGCCCACACAACTTTTATGATTAAAAGTCCTGTGAGGACCTTTAACTTTGGAGCCTTGAGTTATGTGAAGCCACTGTCTTATGAGGAAGCCCAAGCTACAAGAACAGGCCACATGTAGACATTGCGGTTG
This sequence comes from Peromyscus nudipes, assembly GCA_902168325.1. Classification (NCBI taxonomy): domain Eukaryota; kingdom Metazoa; phylum Chordata; class Mammalia; order Rodentia; family Cricetidae; genus Peromyscus; species Peromyscus nudipes. The sequence goes on along the minus strand of CABHPH010021414.1, from coordinate 4,309 downwards.
GTGACTTTAGCTGAGATCCCAACCAACAGCTGGAATCAACAGCTTCAGATGATTCGAGACACAAGCTTTTGGCTCACCTAGACATGAATTCTTCCAGGCTAAGGACCACCATACAGCAGACACAAGTTATTCTCACTGTGGCCTGTCTAAATTCTCAAGCCCTACGAGGTACTAAGCTACCGAACGAAGCAATGGATTCTGAAACTCCTTTTAGTCATAACAACTTTTAAAGATTTACTTTTATTCTAAATTATGTGTATGCATATACATTATGTGGTAATATGTACACAGTATAGGTACCTGCTAAGGCCAGAGGCATCTCATCCCATTGGAGTTGGAGTTACAGAAGACTGTTAGCTGCCCAATGTGAGTCCTGGGAGCCAAATCTGAGTCCTCTGCCAGAGAAGCAAGTACTCCAAACTACTGAAGTCATATTTCCAGCCACTGGTCATAACTACTTATTTCACTGTAGGATGTGCCTGGCCCTATTCTGGGCATTGGGACTATAAAGATGAAGGAAAAACAAACCTGTCTTTAGTGATAGAGCCCTGTGATCATGAAAGCAGTCATGTCACACACAAATGATGGTTACTGGTGCTGTGTACATAGCATCTTGGCATGACTGGTTCCAGTAGAAGAATCCAGACAGTCTTCCTGGAAGAAGCTTCCAGAAGCATGGGATTAAGTAAGTGTGGCAGTGTCTTCTCCCCAGAGTCAGAAGCCACACAGCACATTTGAGAAGTTGTGAGATAGGAGTTGGAACAGTTGCTGCTGGGTACGCAGGATCCTGCATGAGAGATCATAAGAGCCTCCACCCAGTCCTTTAAACATACCAACCCTCTCTGCCCTCTTGGCCTTCCTAAACACCCCTCTGTCTGCTTGGAGCTCTGCCCCTGACTCAGCCTTATTTCACCTTTCTCAGAAGTCCCCCTTCCCAAGTCACACCTCTCAAGCCCTCCTCTTATCACACAGCACACTGTGATTGCGTGCTTGCCAGCTGGTTAACTCTGGTTTCCACACACTGTTTGCTGTTGGCCTCACTCTTCATTCTCAGTGCCTGGTGCAGAGTTGGGTACATTCAATAGATAGTCAGTAAATACTCACTGAAAGAAGGGGTCTGTAATGAATGAGCCCTTCCCCAAGACCTCAAGTCTGCCTAACATGTTCTAATCTTCTGGTCAAACCTAATTCTGTTCCCCATCCTTGGTTTTGTGAATTTTGCCCCCCTCTGCCTCAGAATAGCTTACCACCACCCACAGCACAGCCTCACCCCATCCCCCGTGAGTCATGGCTTGTGTGATGGCCTAGATGTTTGAACACTTGATGGTACTCTGGGAGGAAGTTGTGGAAAGTACTAGGAGGAAGTCGAGTCAATGGATGACAGGCCTTATGAGTGATAGCCTGGACTGTCCAAGCTCTTTGCTTCCTGTTCTACAGACATGTGAACAAACAGCCTCACACTCCCTCCCCCACCGAGGAAAAGAGATGGTCCCACAACTATGACCACCAACCCTGAACTGTTGAGCCAGAATACTCCTTCCTCTCTGACTTCTCACTCTTGAGAAACAACTAACACGGCTTGTGTTTGCCAGCTGTTGTCATCCATGTCTACTCTACCAAGCCCCGCTCCTGGAACTCCAGCATTACCGATCACCACCCTCAACCTTCAGGCCATTTCTCTATGTAGCGATGCACTGTAGTGAAAGAGACAGTGGGCAAGGGGAAAGGAGAAGCAGATGACAGTCTGCAGAGAACTTCTACAGCTGCTAGAATCCCAATCCCCCGTCCTGACGAAAAACACATGCACCCAAAGACAGAGGAAAGATTTCATCAGATTTGGCAAGGTCATGTGATGTCATACCACTGAAGAGTTTTCAGGGATGACAGAATAAAAGTGTCCGGGGAGCTTGACATGCAGAATAGAGAAGAGACAGAAGGGACAGGAAAGGCATGGTTATAGACACAATGCTCCGCCTGCGTGGGGTGGCTTCGGAGGCATCGTCCCTCCGGTGTGTCATCTCCTTAGCAAACACAGAGACCATGGATCGTGTCTAAATATAGCCAAGAGATGACCCAGAATTATTCAACAGTGGTGTCGAAGGCTGTCTCACTGCTCCTCACTGCTCAACCTGGCTGAGCCCACAGTCCAGCGAAGAGACATTCTCATGCCCGGAAGTCCTGCAGTGACTACCAAGGGTCAGCAGCACAAACACAGAGGCAACACTGTTGCCCCTCAGATTTTCTACTTCACATGTGTTTTCTCAAAACAGATCTTGGTGGAGGGGTGGGAAGCAAAGCTAGAATGTAAGATAAATCCATTGCCAGAACCTTTTATTCCCACGGCCAACCACTGCTTTGGATTAAGAGCCTAGGAAAGGCCACATACACCATTCTTAGCTGGCCATCTTATGCATTCAATACTTTGCTGGTTAAAAAAAAAAAAAAAAAAAAAAAAAAAAAAAAAAAAAAAAAAAAAAACTTGTTCATGACCTTGAAAATACATCAGAAAGACCTGGGTTCAAACAGTAGCTCTGCCACTCAATAACTATGTGACTGGGTGAGTATATTAACCTCTTTCTGCCTCATTTTCTCATCTGTAAAATTGAGATAATAGAAGTTTTTCAAAAAGTAGTAAGAGGATTAAGCAAGATAAGGCATTCAGCAATGATTAGTTGGGTGCTTACAATGTTTCGGTACCAATTTCTATGTGCTTAGCGGGTCCTTTAATGAAGAAAGTAATACTCCCTGCTCTCAAGGAATTCTGTTCAGGTGTGGAGAGATTAAGAATCTGCAGAAAATCAAATATGTAAATAGGCTAATATGGAGAGTGGGAATGGTATTAAAGAGCCACTATAAAGCAGGTGAAGTAGAGGAAAGATGGTCACAATGCCCCTTTCCCACTCCTCTCAGTGAGAGTCAGGACCTAAGTCCCATGCCCTTGTAACAGCCTCTTCTTAGAGCAGCAGGGTGATACTCTGGGAGCCCAAGGCAGGGCCAGGGGACTGTCAGCTTCTTTCTGGAACTATTGGAACATCCTTTCAGGAAATGCCAGAAGTCCCATGTGGTAAGTCTGACTTCTCCATTCTACCATGTTGGAGAGATCACATGGCAATCTCTGCTTTGCCATCTACCTGCCCCGTCCTCCAGCCATCCCTGCCAAGGCTCAACAATGGTGTCAAGTCGCAAGCTTAGGACCAGCCTACCCAGAAGCTGAATACAACTAAGTGATCTGAATTGGTGAGTGTGCTTCAAAAGACCAGCCAGGCTGAGTTTGGTCTCAGCTGACCCACAAAATCATGAGACACAAAATGATGGTTGCTTTCACCTGCTAAATTTTAGAATGAGCTGTTACATAGTGGTAGATGGTGATTTGAGCGCCTGGCTATAGTGCACAGAACACCCCAGGCCATCTGCCACAGGATGGCATCACATCCTACTATTCTTTGTTAATCCTTTTTTTTTTTCACTAATCTTGCCTCCTTTCACCAGGGACCACTTCAAAGCCACAGCTCTTATTTGTGGGGAGCACATTCTACCCCTCTTCGTGGGGATGATGTCCCAAAGAAGAAGATGTTGAGGGGCTCCAGCTTCAAAACTTGAGGGCACCGCAGTGAAGGGAAGGCTATCAGCAGACACTGGCTGGTGTGCTTATTCTTTCCCACCAATCTTACCTTCTCAGACCCCAGTGTTCACAGACTGCTCTCAGAAGGGCAGAGAGATTTCACGGGTAAGCATCATCCTGTGTTACTCGGAAAAACAACCACAGTGCGCTCTCTCCCTTTCTCTTTGCCTTTCTCTCTCCTCCTCCATTCCTCCCTCCCTCCCTCCCTCCCCCACT
>CABHPH010021413.1:3067-16851 GCA_902168325.1 Peromyscus nudipes | reverse complement strand
CAGAAACTTTTGACATGCCTGGACAAGTCCTGAGTTATTAGAAAATAGCATAACATTTCCTTATCTTTCTGCTACAGTGACCATTAGTAACAATGTTTTGTGGTTAGGTTGCTTGGTTGGGTTGCTTGGCAACTCAATAGTTCCCTGATCTTTTCCCAAAGAAAGTTTCCTGGTCTGCTTCTATAAAACCCACCTGAGAAAAATAAAATTTTGCAGCTTGATCAGAATACTGTTTTGCTGTCAATTCTTTGTGTCTCTTGTCCCTTTCATTCGCCATTCCCCATTCTTGGGTCTCTGCTGAAGATCCCGCTGGCCGGGACAATTACCCCCACTCACGTCCAGTTTGCTCATGTAGATCTCATCCATTTCTTTGTCATTGGGTGATCCCTGTGTCTTTCTTAGGGTCCTGTTTTCTAGGTAGCCTCCCTGGAGTTGTGAGTAGCAGTCTAGTCATCCTTTGCTTTACATCTAGTATCCTCCTATGAGTGAGTAGTACATACCATGTTTGTCTTTCTGAGTCTGGGTTACCTCACTCAGGAGGATTTTTTCTAGATCCATCCATTTGCCTGCAAACCTCATGCTGTCATTGTTTTTATCTGCTGATTAGTACTCCATTGTGTATATGTATCACATTTTATTTATCCATTCTTCAGTTGAAGGGCATCTAGGTTGTTTCCAGGTTCTGTCTATTACAAACAATGCTGATATGAACATAGCTGAGCAAGTGCCCTTTTGGTATGATTGAGCATTCCTTGGTTATATGCCCAAGAGTGGTATAGCTGGGTCTTAGGGGAGATTGATTCCCAATTTTCTAAGAAAGTGCCATATTGATTTCCAAAGTGACTGTACAAGCTTTCATTCCCACCAGCAGTAGAGGAGAGTTCCCCTTGCTCCACATCCTCTCCATCATAAGCTGTCTTCAGTGTTTTTGATCTTAGCCATTCTGACAGGCATAAGGTGGTATCTCAGAGTCGTTTTGATTTGCATTTCCCTGATGATTAGGTATGTTGAGCAATTCCTTAAATGTCTTTCAGCCATTTGAGCTTCTTTTGTTGAGAATTCTCTGTTTAGCTCTATAGCCCATTTTTTAATTGGACTGTTAGGTATTTTCATATCTAGTTTCTTGAGTTCTTTATATATTCTGGATATCAGCCCTCTGTCAGATGTGGGGCTGGTGAAGATCTTTTCCCATTCTGTAGGCTGTCGTTTTTTCTTATTGACCATGTCCTTTGCCCTACAAAAGCTTCTCAGTTTCAAGAGGTCCCGTTTATTAATTGTTGTTCTCACTGTCTGTGCTACTGGTGTTATATTTAGGAAGTGATCTCTGGTGCCAATGCATTCAAGACTACTTCTTACTTTCTCTTCTATCAGGTTCAGAGTAACTGAACCTGAAATTCAGGATTTATGTTGAGGTCTTTGATCCACTTGGACTTGAGTTTTGTGCATGGTAACAGATATGGATCTATTTGCAATCTTGTATATGTTGACAACCAGTTATGGCAGTACCATTTGTTGAAGATGCTTTCTTTTTTTCCATGGTACAGTTTTGACTTCTTTGTCAAAAATTAGGTGTTCATAAGTGTGTGGATTAATGTCAGGGTCTTCAATTCGATTCCATTGGTCCACATGTCAGTTTTTATGCCAGTACCAAGCTGTTTTTATTACTGTAGCTCTATAGTAGAGCTTGAAGTCAGGGATCATGATGCCTCTAGAGGTTGTTTTATTGTACAGGGTTCTTTTGGCTATCCTGGGTTTTTTGTTTTTTCCATATGAAGTTGAGTATTGTTCTTTCCAGGTCTGTGAAGAATTGTGTTGGTATTTTGATGGGGATTGCATTGAATCTGTAGATTGCTTTTGGTAAGATTGACATTTTTGGTATGTTACTCCTATCTATCCATGAGCATGGGAGATCCTTCCATTTTCTGATATCTTCTTAAATTTATTTCTTCAGAGACTTAAAGTTCTTATCATACAGGTCTTTCACTTGCTTAGTTAGAGTTACCCCTGTGGTGGTATTGTGTTCCCCAAAATATTGTGCACCCTAATAAACTTATCTGGGATCAAAGATAGAACAGCCACTAGATACAGAAAATGGCTAGAAAATGGTGGCACTCACACCTTTAAGACTAGCATTCCAGAGGCAGAAATCCCTCTGGATCTCTGTGAGTTCAAGGCCACATTGGAAATAGCCAGGCATGGTGACACATGCCTTTAATCCCAAGAAGTGAGCCTTTAATCCCAGGGAGTGATGGCAGAAAGCAGAAAGTTATATAAAGTGTGAAGACTAGAAACTAGAAGCTTTTGACTGATTAAGCATTCAGGCTTTCCAGCAGTAGTTCAGCTGAGAGCCATTGGGATGAGGACATAGAAGCTTCCAGTCTGAGGAAACAGGATCAGCTGAGGAACTGGTGAGGTGAGGTAGCTTTGGCTTGTTCTGATTCTCTGATCTTCTAGCATTCACCCCAATAGCTGGCCTCAGGTTTGATTTTATTAATAAGAACTTTTAAGATTCCTGCTACATACCCCAAGGTATTTTATATTATTTGTGGCTATTGTAAAGGGTGATGTTTCTTTGATTTCTTTCTCAGCTAGTTTGTCATTTGTATATAGGAGGGCTACTGATTTTTTTGAGTTGATCTTGTATTCTGCCACATTACTGAAGGTGTTTATCAGCTGTAGGAATTCCTTGGTCAAATTTTTGGGGTCACTTATGAATGCATATCATCTGCAAATAGTGAAAGTTTGACTTCTTCCTTTCCAATTTGTATCCCCTTGATCTTCTTTTGTTGTCTTATTGCTCTAGCTAGAACTTCAAGTGAAAGACCCTAACCCTTCAGGCTTACACCCCCAAGCCTCAGGAAATGAGAAACTTCAAGCACCAGGAAATGAGAAACTAAAAATCTAGTTCCCAGGGCAAGCTGACCACCCCTGCAACAATATAACAATGTAAAGAGATTTCTGCTAAGAGATGTGCTCAACTGTGACTGGGATAGTTTGCAAATGTTCTAGGAAGGACCACTGTGACCTTTGTGTAGGCTCCACTCCCCCCGCATCGATACGCCCCTTGAGGTTGATGTAACTGTACCCACTGTACCCACTCTGTGATCACTCTGTGATTGTATGGGAATTGTAATCTTGTGACTTGTGTGGGTTTTTCCTTTAAAAGTGCCTATGTGACTGTAGTGCGATGTGACTCTTGCTCTTTGAGCTGAGTCTGCCCGACTGTATACAGCCGTAATAAAAACCTCTTGCTATTGCATCAGCTGGACTGGAGTCTGGGTTCTTGGGGTGCCCACTCAGGACCCTAAACTTTGGGGTCCAACACAAGTACTATATTGAATAAATATGGGGCAAGTGGACAGCCTTGTCTTGTTCCTGATTTTAGTGGAATCACTTTGAGTTTCTCTCCATTTAATTTGATGTCGGCTGTTGGCTCGCTGTAAATTGCCTTTATTATGTTTAGGTATGTTCCCTGTATTCCTGATCTCTCTAAGACCTTTATCATGAAGGAGTGTTGGATTTTGTTAAAGGCCTTTTCAGCATCTAATAAAATGATCATGTGGTTTTTTTCTTTGTTTGTTTATATGGTGTATTACATTGATAGACTTTCATATGTTGAACCAACCTTGCATCTCTGGAATGAAGCCTACTTGATCATGGTGGATAATTGTTTTGATGTGTTCTTGGAGTCTGTTTGCCCGTATTTTAGTATCAATGTTCATGAGGGAGATTGGTCTGTAATTCTCTTTCTTTGTTGCATCTTTGTTTGGCTTGGGAATCAGAGCAACTGTAGCCTCATGAAAGGAGTTTGGTAGCGTTCCTTCTGTTTCTATTGTGTGGAACAATTTGAAGAGTATTGGTATTAACTCTTCTTTGAAAATCTGGTAGAATTGTACATTGAAGCCATCTAGTCCTGGGCTTTTTTTTGGTTAGGAGACTTTTAATGACTGTTTCTATTTCCTTAGGGGTTATTGGTCTATTTAAATAGTTTATCTGGTCTTGATTTAACTTAGGTATATGGTACCTATCCAGAAAATTGTCCATTTCCTTTAGATTATCCAATTTTATGGAGTACAGGTTTTTGAAGTATGACCTGATGATTCTCTGGATTTCCTCATTGTCAGTTGTTATGTCTCCCTTTTCATTTCTGATTTTGTTAATTTGGATGCTCTCTCTCTGCCTTTTGGTGAGTCTGGATAAGGACTTGTCTATCTTGTTGATTTTCTCAAAGAACCAACTCCTTGTTTCATTGATTCTTTGTATTGTTCTCTTTGTTTCTATTTTATTGATTTCAGCCCTCAATTTGATTATTTCCTGGTGTCTATGCCTCCTAGGTGACTTTGCTTCTTCTTGTTCTAGAACTTTCAGGTGTGCTGTTAAGTCACTAGTGTGAGATTTCTCCAATTTCCTTATGTGGACATTTAGTGCTATGAATTTCCCTCTTAGTACTGCTTTCATAGTGTCCCATAAGTTTGGGTATGTAGTACATTCATTTTCATTGATCTCTAAGAAGTCTTTAATTTATTTCTTTATTTCTTCCTTGACCATTGGTGATTCGGTTGAGCATTATTCTGTTTTCATGAAATTATAGACTTTCTGCAATTTTTGTTGTTGTTGAAAGCTAACTTTAAACCATGGTGGTCTAACAGAATACAGAGGTTATTCCATTTTTTTTTGTATCTGTTGAGATTTGCTTTGTGACCGAGTATGTGGTTGATTTTAGAGAAGGTTCCATGGGGTGCTGAGAAGAAGGTATATTCTTTTTTTTTTTTTTAGGGTGGAATACTCTGTAAATTTTGATTAAGTCCATTTGAGTCATAACATCAATTAAGTCCCTTATTTTTCTGTTAAGTTTTGATCTGGCAGATCTGTCCAGTGGTCAGAGTGGGGCGTTGAAGTCTCCCACTATTAATGTGTGAGGTTTTATGTATGATTTAAGCTTTAGTAGTGTTTCTTTTACATATGTGGGTACCCTTGTATTTGGGACATAAATGTTCAGAATTGAAACTTCATCTTGGTGGATCTTTCCTGTGATGAGTAAGTAATGTCCTTCTCAATCTCTTTTGATTGATTTCAGTTTGAAGTCTATTTTCTTGGATATTAGGATAGCTACACCAGCTTGCTTCTTAAGACCATTTGATTGGAAAGACTTTTCCCAGCCTTTTACTCTGAGGTAGTGTCTATCTTTGAATTTGAGGTGTGTTTCTTGTATGCAGCAGAAAGTTGGGTCCTGCTTCCATATCCATTCTGTTAGCCTGTGTCTTTTTATAGGTGAATTAAGTCCATTGATATTAAGGGATATTAATGACCAATATAATGATTGTTAATTCCTGTTATCTTTTGTTGGTAGTGTGTGTGTGTGTATTTCTCTTCTTTGGGATTTATTGCTGTGGGGTTATCTATTGCCTGTGTTTTTGTGGGTATATCTGACTTCCATAGGTTGGAATTTTCCTTCTAGTGCTTTCTGTAGGGCTGAATTTGTGGATAGGTATTGTTTAAATCTGGTTTTGTCTTGGAATGTTTTGGTTTACTCCATCTATGGTGATTGAAAGTTTTGCTGGGTATATTAGTCTAGGCTGTCATCATCTTCTCTTAGTGTCTGCATTACATCTGTCCAGGTCCTTCTGGCTTTCAAAGTCTCCATTGAGAAGTTGGGTGTTATTCTGATGCGTCTGCCTTTATAAGTCACTTGGCCTTTTTCCTTTGCTGCTCGTAATAGTCTTTCTTTATTTTGTATGTTTAGTTGTTTACTTATTATTTGGTGAGGGGACTTTTTTGGGGGGCATCTAGTTTGTTTGGTGTTCTATAGGCTTCTTGTATCTTCATAGGCATTTCCTTCTTTAAGTTGGGGAAGTTTTCTTCTGTGATCTTGTTGAATATATTTTCCATGCCTTTGAGTTGGTATTCTTTTCCTTCTTCTATCCCTATTATTCTTAGGTTTGGCCTTTTCATGGTGTCCCAGATTTCCTGGACATTTTGTGTTATGACTTTTTTGGCTTTGGTATTTTCTTTGACTGACGAACCTATTTCCTCTATTGTATCCTCTACACCAGAGATTCTCTCTGATTAATCTATTTCCTCTATTTATCCTTTACACCAGAGATTCTCTCTTCCATCTCTTGATTCTGTTGGTTATGCTTGCATCTGTGTTTCCTGTTCGTTTACTCAGATTTTCTATTTCCAGCATTCCCTCTGTTTGTGTCTTCTTCATTATTTCTATTTCACTTTTCAGGTCTTGAACTGTTTCCCTCACATGTTTAATTGCTTTTTCATGGTTTTCTTGGCTTTCTTTAAGGGATTTATTGATTTCTTCCAATTTTTTGTTTGCCTTTTCCTCAATTTCTTTAAGGGAATTTTTCATTTTTTTTTCTTGAAAGGCCTCTAGCATCTTCATGAAGCTATTTTTAAGGTTGCTTTCTTCTGCTTCTTCTATATTGTGATGTTCAGGTCTTGCTGTTGGAGGAGAGCTAGGTTCTGGTGATGCCATATTGCTCTTTATGTTGTTGTATGCATTTTTGCGTTGACATCTGTCCATGTCCTCCTCTAACAGGTAAAGAGGTGCCTCTGTCTAAGCGAGCTGCTATTGGTCCACTCTGTGCTTGTTGTGTCTGTATCTCAGGGGGCCCCTCTGGATCTAATCTTAGCTCTTGGTCTAATTGGAGCTGGCAGATTCTGTATCTCAGGGAGCTGCTCTTGAACCAACCGATGCTAGCTGATTCTGTGACTCTCCAAGCCGCTCTTGGTCTTATCAGGGCTCTTGGTCCAGTCAGAGCTGACAGTTTCTGTGTCTCAGGAATCTTCTCTTGGTCCAATGAGAGCTGACAGATTCTGTTTCAGAAAGTCACTCTTGGTCCAATTAGTTCTGGTGGATTCCCTGTCTCTGGAAGTTACTCTTGGTCCAATGAGAGCTTTTGGTCCAATGAGAGCTGGTGGTTTGGTTTCTGAGCCTCAAGAAATTACTGGGGCCACAGGTGAATGGGTGGCAGGGCAGGGTGTTTAACTTGTAGATTGCAGGGTCCGATGGGGGGTTTTGGGGTGTGTGTGTGGGCTTCCTGCAGGAGTTTTCCCTGCTGGCCAGCAACTGGGGAAGAGTTGGGTGGGGGTTCTGGGGACTACAGAATCCTGCATATCTGAAGCTGTTTTCTAACTAACTCATTTGATTCTAGATTTTCACATGGATGTTGGATATTGAACCCAGGTCTCAGTGACGGCAAAGCAAGTGTCTTAGTGATGGAGCCATCCCACAAGCCCCATGACCTATGACTGTGCTAAGATGCCACTGTAAAGATGTTAAGCCTTGAGAATGAGCTCAGTTTCCCGTGCTAGCATCCATTTACAGTATGGATGACTTTGTATTTCATGACTGGACAGACTCAAGGTGTAATTTTCTCTCCAGGAGCTCTTAAGAGGATTAGCTTTCTCTCACAGACCATCCTATCTTTCATGGTCCCTTCCTTCTATGTCCCTTGGACATCCTTATGTAAATATTACATTACAGATCTCTCTAACTCTGATGGAGCCTCTGTTATTATACAAAAGTCCCAGAATTCCCACTTTGGCTACATATACTCTTCTATATTGCTAAGAGAGTGGTTAGTCGGGGTTACTATTCCTTTGATGGAACACCATGACCAAAGGCAAACTGGGGAGGAAAAGATTTATTTCACTCACACTTCCATATAGCAGTTCATCACTGAAAGAAGTGAGGGCGGGGACCCAAACTGGGCAGGAACCTGGAGGCAGGAACTGATGCAGAGTTCGTAGAGGGGTGTTGCTTCCTAGCTAACTCCTCATAGCTAACGCAGCCTGCTTTCATATAGAATCCAGGACCATCACCCCAGGAGTGGCCCCACCCATAGTGGGCTGGGCCCTCCAACATCAATCACTAATAAATTGCCCTACAGGATTGACTACAGCCCGATTTTATGCAGGCATTTTTCTCAGTTAAAGTTCCCTCCTCTCAGACGACTCCAGCTTGTGTCAAGTTTACACAAAACCAGCCAGCACAGGAGGTGAGATTCAGAAGAATGTGAGCAGAGTGCTATGTCTCACTGAAAGCTAGCATTTATCTCATTTCTGTGAGCCCAGCCTTGGGGTTGGGTGACTTGCTCAAGCTCACAGTAACTAGGAGAGGCTGGTCTATAAATGTGATACTCCAAACTTTCACTAGGGAAGGGAATACACACATAGCAGTGTGTCATGGATGCCCTTGTGAAATGGAGCGATCCGTTCCTGAGTGTGGCTCGTGGTGGGCCTTGGTGGGGACAGATTCTGCAGCACTGACTGGAAGGACAGCACGAACAAGAGAGAAGAGTTTTCTTCACCGGCACACAGAGCAGTGTGAGCACAGGCATGAATCCTTCTCTGTTGTCATCACTGGGTCCATAGCAGCGTGCGGCTGTCAGAAATGTGTGAGGAGCCGTGATCATGGGCCTCGAGCACTGGGCCTCTAGTCTTCTGCTGTCCTTCTGTTTCAGGACCAGGACTTTTGAGTTTAAGTCCTAATCTTGGTTGTCACTGTGACCCCAGATGATTGCTATTGTAAACAGAGACATTCACACTGTGCCTCAGACAGAAGGGTTAGGGATTATAGAGAGAAACAAAAAAAGTTACAGGAAGCAGATAGAGACTTCGCAGGTGCATGATGGGTGGGGGCTGGAGCATGGGGCTGGGCTTCCCATCAGGCTTTTTATGTAAGCTCCTGAGACAAGACAGAATACCAAAGCCAAGTTGTGCTCCTTTTGTAAGAGCAAAAGAAATAAATGTCTTATGAAATGGCGGTTGATAATGAAGTCACGTTACTTATCAGCTCTTATTATTAATAGGACTACTGTTAAGGGGAGCCCACTCAGCCTAGAAACTGGGGGGCAGGTGGATGGTATCCTAGAAATTTTCCCAAATCACATGATTTTATAAAGGTACTGTACTCTCAAGATGAGAAGTAGCTAGGCTGATTTATAGTTATTAAGTTTGTAATGTGAAATGTTTTAAGTACTAAATTTATTTTAATTCTAGACAGAATTAACTTCTCTCTCTTTGTAGACTTGCTGGTGAAAGTGGAGGGTCACACAGTCTCAGATGTTTCTGTGGTCACTGGTGACTCCTAACTAATAGGCACCTGCTTTGTTATTTTTAACAATGTATTAGTTTAAAGTTAGTTTTCAAGTGCGAATCTCTAGTTTCTGGACAATCCGATGTGCTCTATTTAACAAACTAGAATGTTTCTCATAAAATGGGCTGGAGGAAAGAGTTTTCCCTATTTACCTTTACCCAAGCTACATTTAATTTCATTTCACATTGTGTTCCCTAGCCCATCCTCTTTCCTTAGTCAGTAAATGTCTGAATAGTTCTGGGAACATTACCTGCATTGGTTTTTTATCGTTATATCTAGTGACTAGACATTAGCTCACTAGAAATCCTGGGTTGACAGTATAAACCCTGCATCTCCTGTAGTTTATAGATTTTTATGATTTTTATTCACCACATACTACATACCAACATCTTAATTTCATTTCAGGTAGTGGTACCCACATGTTCACACAGGTCAAACCCAGATCTGCTGTTTAGTTGTTTACGTGAATCCTCTTCCCCTTCCATATTCAGCCCCTGATCAGAATCTTGCAGCAGGGTCTTCTAAAGCCAGGATACCTCGGGAGCATCCATTAGTGGTTACAGGATGCTGGAGGGACTAGAATGAAGAGTTAAAGCCAAGGAGGGCCTGAAAGGTGCCAATGTGGATGCCAGCATGCCAACTCTGCAGAATGGAAAGAGATGCTGCTCAGAGGTCCGGGGCTCCCCTGGCAGTATCAGTAGAGGCCCTGGTTAGGAAGCCATGTCTGCATCAGTGTGGGATGGACAGTGGATGCTCTCATACCATGGGTTTGCTATTGTTATCTTATTACAGAAGACAGAGCCAACTGTATAGGATAATGGAGATTCCTCTATTATCTGAGAAAATATAAGACTTTATGATTGGGAGTTTTTTGTTTATTTTGTTTTGTTTTCCTTTTTTTTTTTTTTTTTTTTTGCAACAGACAGCCCTCCACAGCCTGCTGTCTGTAAACAAAATTAAGTTGAATTTGGGAAGTTCTCCTATGAAGCAGTACATGACAGGGCTGGGGGACGGCTCTGTGGGGGAAGCGCCTGCTCTGCAAGCATGAGTTTGCATCCCCAGTGCCCACGAAAAAGCTGGGCATAGGGTGTGCACCTATAACCCTGGCAGTAGGGAGGGAGAGACGGGGGGGGGGGGGGGGGGTCCTGAGTGCTCACCTGCCACCCAGTCTACCAAACCAGCAAACTTCAGGTTGAGTGACAGACTCTGCCTCAAAGAATAATGTGGGAAGCAATGGAAGATGCATCCTGATCTCAAGCTCTGATCTCCATATGTGTCTGCATGTGTGAGTGCACCTGTGTATACGCAAGCACACACTCATACACCCCCACACATGCATGTATATGCGCACATATGCACATGCTCATACACCACACACATACATGAACACATACACACACACACATACAACAGAGACAGAGAATCAAGACCAAAGCAAAAACTATACATATACCTATAAAATATAGAGAGAAAAATCCAGATAGAAACAGAAGCAGATATGCAATGAGAATGTATAAGAGTAGTGGGGGCTAGAGAGATGGTTCAGAGCATTGGCTGCTCTTCTAGGGTCCTGAGTTCAATTCCCAGCAACCACATGGTGGCTTACAACCATCTATAATGAGACTGGTGCCCTCCTTCAGGCAATAAAGTCAATAGAGCACTCATATACATAAAATAAATAAATAAATTTTTTTTTTTAAATAGAAGGTAGTAATTCTCAAGACAATGACAAAGTATAGCTTGTGACATCAATAGCTGCCTGACACTGATAGGACAAAGTCCTTAGTCATGGTGACAATCATTGGTTCTTAAAGCTAAAGTGATAAAAGCGCATTCATGTTTTACAAGTGTACTTTACAAGTGTATTTTGATCAATGAGCCTCTGAGCAAACTCTCCAGACAGGTTGGCAGAGGCAGGTTTAGCCACAGACAAGTAGCCTGCCTGCCAGCAGAGACCATTGATGCCAACCATGCCAAGACCAAATTTTCATTCTTTCATAGAGGGGCATCTAGGTTGTTTCCAGGTTCTGATTATTACAGATAATGCTGCTATGAACATGGTTGAGCAAGTGTTGTTAGCATTCAGACCCGCCCCTTGGGGACCTGCCCAGCCTCCTGACAATGTCATCTTATGTCAAGTCCTCTTTAAGAAATCCCCCCTCCCTTTCCTTTCTCTTGCCACAAGGTAGCACACACCTCCTCCTTTCCTTTCTACCCTTTTCTCTTTCTCTTTTTTCCTCAGACCACACCTATTTTCTCTTTCTTCCCTTCTCCCCTCCTCCCTTAGTAAAACTTTCTACATGAGTGCTGCCCACATGGTGTGAGTGACTTTCCACCATGCCCCTTGGCTCCAGCTGCCAAGGCCACCGAGCTGTTTTTAAAATACAACAAGTGTCATTGTGGAATGATTGTGCATCCTTTGGATATATGCCCAAGAATTCTCTCAGTCTGGCTCTCCTGCCTAACCTCTTTCTGCCTAGCTATTGGTCAGTTGGCTCTTTATTAACAATGAGAGCAACACATCTTCTCAGTGTATGAAGGATGATTCCACAGCACACGAGTGTCTTCACCATCAGCTGCTCATGACTTTTCGGCACATCGGATGAGAGCAGGAGAGTTGCTGAGCCTGGGTTCATTGGAGGCAGTTGTTGCACATGGTGTAGATGTGGGCTGTGATGGAGGGACAGATGTGCTGTGCCACTTTCATGAGTCCAGTGAGACAATCCTTGCTCACTGCCTGGGATTCCTGGAGAGCGGGTCCCCCAAGGCTCAGGAAGGCTGCCCTAGACAGACAGCATCTTACGTGTGCATGTCTCACCCTGGTGCTGCCCAGGGCCTCAGAAAGCACCTTGCTCTTGCCTTTCTACTTTGGTGCCACTCAAATGTCGAATGCCCTCCTGTTCTGGGAGAAATGAGAACATAGCCGAGACTGTCTGGGCCAGTTCTCCCTTTTCTAATATGCCCAGTTCACGGGACATTCCACACTTATTTTGAGGACCGATAGTGAGACCAGGGAGATGTGGGTCAGCTGAGGCTACCTGTGGACCTGTCCTGACAGGGCCATTTTTATTTCTGCTGAGAATGACCAGAAAGAGAATAGCAAGATGTTGGAAGATTAGGGCTAATTCTTATGGGTCAAGGAAGAGTGGCTGCAGCTGGGGTACAGCCCAGAGGAGGAGCATGGTGAAAAATCTGCCTAGTCAAGGGAGCTTCAGGAGAGACTCCTAAGGCTTGGGCCTCTCTGAAGAAGCTATGCAGATGTCTATAAAATACTCAGCCTTAGTTTCTGCCAGACCCAGGGTGCTGGGATCTGACTGGAAATGGCAGCTCTTGACGCAAGGTATTCCTTGTCCAGCTTCTGTGCTTCATGTCTCCTTCTTCTTATCGAACCCCCACTGCCTCTGGAGAGAGCAACTTACTAGGAAGTAGACAGAGATAGGAGGAAGAAAGTTCCAGATAAACTTAGGTGTGAAGAAAACACGAGCCAGCTGGTGGGATAAGGTTTTGATGTTTAATTGGGCCAAATGTGTTAATATTTGCAGTTAGGCTGTGTGTTAGCTTCTAACATTTATCCAAGTGTGTACTGTCTACACAGAAATCCTAGGGGCTGCTGTGGAGAGTAAGTGGAGGGTGAGACCTGGTGACTGTTTGTCACCCAGGATTCCCAGGAAGCCGATGTCTACTGACTTAGAGAGGCAAAAGTGGTGTTTTGAATGAGTTCTACTTGGTTGCTATGCCAGAAAGGATATTAATGGGAAGGAAAATGGTGGACTATGGGGCACAGCATGTGGATGGAGTGAGAAGCTGTGCTCCTGGTCCAGGGACTCTCGGGGTAGCCTTGTCCTCATGCTCGCTTAAAAGCGCTCAGGAGACCACCATCCCTGTGCCAGCACAGCCTGGGACAGTTCTTTTTGTGACTCTGTCCTGACTTCCCACAGAGGTAAGATGTTCTAATTTTATTTCTGCTGCTAGGATGGATACCCTGACAACCAGTGGCTTAGGGGAGACTGCGTTTATTTTAGCTCTCAATTCTGGGATACAGTCCATTCTGTGGAGGAAGTTAAGGCAGCTGGCCATATCACATCCATAGTCAAGAGCAGGAGAACAGATTCTCGCTTGTTTGCTTGCTTTCAGCTAGCCCTCTCCTCCCTTCTACTGTTGGGAACCTGCCTAGGGAATGGTGCCACCTGAAATTGGCTCAGTGAATTAACAGCTCCCCCAGCTCCCCTCCTGAGCCAGTAAGCCAACCCGATCTGGACAGCCCTTGTTTAGAATCTCTTCCCAGGATTCCAGATTGTTATGTGGACAGTTTAGCCAGCACAGATGTCAGAGGACTGATGTTTAGGTGTGGCTGTGGAGAGCTTTTGCCAGAGGGACAGCATGAAACCATCCAGCTCACAACTGTTCATCCTAAGAGCCTGGAATAAAAACTATCCAACAGACTGAAATACTGTCCATGTGCTCAGTGTTCCTTCTCTCAGACAAGTGGTGGTTTGGCTCACAGTGGGAAACCTCAGTGCCAGGAGCTGATGAGCCTCAGTTAACCTTCAGACACAAGTAACAGTAAAAGAAAAGGGCAGTGTCTCATCACCCCTTAAAAAAGCAAAAACTAAGCCGGGCGTTGGTGGCGCACGCCTTTAATCCCAGCACTCGGGAGGCAGAGCCAGGCGGA